>PVJL010017191.1:0-18903 GCA_004026885.1 Lyroderma lyra
AGGTGGTGAACTTATTATGCATCAAGTTGACAATGCACTGTGGAATTGTATGCCTGAAACCTATGTAATCCTTGCTAACAGATGTCACCCCAATAAGTCTAACAATAAAAATGAATTAAAAAAAAAAAAAAAAAAAAAAATATATAGTAGATTTTAATCCAGCTACATAATTTTGATTTGCTTTTCATAAATATCTAGAATATACAAATGGATAACTATTTTAGATAAACACACTGTGATAGTTTCAAAGCTATATCCACAAACTTAGAACTGCTGCTCCTCTCAGTAGATGGAACTTAATTCCCCTCTATTTAAGTGTAGGCTGACTTTAATGACCTTTCTAGAGAATAAAATATGACAGAAGTGATAGGACACCACTTCTGAATTAGATTCTAAAAAGACTGCAGCATCCTATTTTGAATCCTCTCAATTTCTCTGCCTGCTCCCCGAACCTCGCCCTTGAATTGTTTGCTCTGGGAGAAGCTTGCTCCCTATTAAGAGACTGCCCTAGGAGCTTATGGAGAAGTGCACATACAAGAAACTCAGGCTTGTCAGGATTCGCAAGACATTGGAAGCAGTTCCTTCCCCAGTCAAGCCATGAAATGATTACAGCTATGGTCAACGGCTTGACAGCAAACCCGTGGAGGCCATGAGCAAGAACTTTCCAACTAAGCTGTTCTTGGATTCCTGATTCATGGAAATGGTTAGAAAATAAGCATTTGCTTTTATAAGCTCCTGATTGAGGTAACTTATGTAGGAAGAGGTAACTTACACAGGATAAGGTAACATATCCAAATGCAATTAGGTTCAACTAATACTGAACATATATTCATATTTATATAATTTCCACAGACTATATCTATGTAAATGAAAAGAAAATATAGTCAAAGACTATGATCCAGCATCCTTCATTTTCACTGTAAGCCAGAGAAGTATTTACAGTTTTACAGTTTTAGTCTAGGTAATTCAAAAGGGCTTTAAAGTCTAAAAGCCTTTTAAATTTGCTAGATACAGATGGCAAATCATTTTAAGCAGGAGAATAATCACAGCAGTGGTGTCAGGTAAGGTAAATACTTTGCTTTAGGTTTGATTTTTTAAAAAGTTTTTGCTTTGTTAGTTGCTTGAGTTCTAGTTAATGGAGAGTCTACTGTGTGTAGTTTATATACATCCAGCCATAAATGTCTCCATTTTTCATGTTACATGGCTGGATACTTTTCAGACAGCACTTATATGTAATTATGGCATTTTGCTGCCTCAACAGTTAATCTTTAATGTATAGCAAATGTTTGCATATTTCATTTTGTAAAATGAATGGGGACTATAAAGAAATAAAGGGTACTCCCCTTTTCTTATGTTATATAAGCAACATAAATTCAAGACCAGTCACCTAAATTGTTTTTAACAATATTACTAACAATGATTAAATTAACTAAATAATAATACTAAGATAATCAGAAGAAATCATTCATAGTGGCTATTTTGAAATACACAACTTAAGAAATACGCCTGGTTATTTTTATTTTTGAAACGTATTGTTTAGTCTCAGAATGTGATAATAAATCAACTAAATAATAATACTAAGAGAATCAGAAGAAATCAATCATAGTGGATATTTTGATATACACAACTTAAGAAATATGTCTGATATTTTTATTATTGAAAGATTGTTTAGTCTCAGAATGTGATAATGTTCTTAATTATCTGTCAGGCTAACACACACACACATACCCAACAACACTCACAATGATCACATTTCTCTCTGTTGATGTAAGTCTTAAGTGGAGTACAAAGCAGCAAAAGCAGATACCTGGAACAGTACAATGAAAACTGCTGGCTAATTGGGTTTTCCATCTGTAGTTAACTATTGTAGAAGTAATGCCAGACCATGTACATGAATGTCTCGCACGAGATGGCCAGCAATTGGAATATTTCACCTAAAAAATGGCATATAGTGTGCTTGAGTGTAATATTATTATTTTGCAGAATTACATGCTTATGATTTTGTAATAAAAGATTTGGTATAGATTACCAGCTCTTAAAAAGGGGTGTTATGTGTCCAGACCCTGTCTATGTATATTATAGCTTCAAAATTAAAATGCAAAAAGAATGTGAAACAGACAAAAATTGTGTGCTCCTATTTGGAAAGCAACTTCAACTTCATGCTTTATTTGCTACATTGTTTTGAAAGTTCTTTGAAGAAAGCATGCATTATTAAAAAACAAAATATTCCAGTCTATAGCTTCAGCTACGTGGGTATGGCATGTAACAAAATTTTCACAAGCATGCATGTCATCACAACATTCTAATTTATTAGCAAATTGCTTCCTAGAATAATATTCATACCCACTCCATATTCTTGAATGTACAGTATAAAATAGCCAAACAATTAAATCCAAATTTTAAATCCCACCTTTTGACCTACAAATAGTTTTGACTTCTGAACCAAATGTCTCTCTTCTAAACCTTTTAAAATTAAAATATTTTATTGATGTTCATCTAAGAACAATACTGAATTATCATGCATGGTCATTCTCTTCCAAATGTAACAATGACGCCGTTAGTTTTCCTTATAATCCTTGAAGTGATTGATACTGGCTTTATTTATCCTGAAGCATCTGTCTGTGGATAAGTATTTCACAAGATGTTCCATAGAATCAGAAGTAAAATCTCAAGTAGTCACTGTACCAAAAGTACCAGCAAAGATTCTTCCTCCTCAAAGCCCTCCTGCAGGGGAGAGGAGCTTACTGTGACCTCCTGAGGGAAATATTGTTGTGGCCCCAGGCAATCCTTTGATCTGAACACCACTGTACTAAAGGTAAATTCTCCATGTGCTTTTTGGGAAGTAATTGACAGTTATTCCACCAGTGTTTATTATAGACCAACTAACCTAAAACTGAAATCTATTTTTCTAAAAACAAGAAAAAAATATTAACTATTCAGAGTGATGCAAACCTGCTTTTCTAGCATAGATTCTAGGGTTGTGGTTAACATATTAGGTTTCATGCCTTGAACACCTGAGCCAAAGTTTGGAAGTAGATTTTGTCAGGTTACTTCCTCTGTCCAGTCTCAGTTTCCTCTTCAATGACATTCCACCCACACTCCAATGGTCATTATTAGGATGAAACTCAAAAAAGCACACAAATCCCTTGGTATAATGGTAAATGTTCAATGAATAATTAACTAGGATTAAATGTTCTGGCTGGCTCATTTTTATAAACAAAATCCTATAATTTTCTATTAGTAATTAAGCAAACCCCACCCCATCACATATCTGGCTTCTTTTATTTTCTCAGTTTTTATTTTCAAGGCATGGAGTAATTTCAGTACTTATATTGGTACTGAAAGAATTACCATTATTTTGCTACTTTTAGTATCATCTTGTGTGTTCTCTGAACTATAAAATGAAGGAAAAAAACTAGTAAATGCAGTATCAGACTACACTCATTGAGAGGACAGGTTTCTGAGAGTCCAGTCCAACAGCTGAACCCAAATCATCCCAGAACAAAAGCAATAACAAAAATGGTTAGTGGATTGGATCCATACCTTATAAAATCGTAGGCTAACTTTAGATAACTTCTATAAAGAATAAATAAAACTTGGATAATCGTCATCAAAATGTTTCCATATTCAACTTATTTTGGATGATTCTGCTTAAATATGCATTATCTGCCTAGCCTAGGAGATGGAAATAAATTAATTTGATGCCTACTAAAGCAATATTTACTTGAATTAAATTTAGCAAAGTATTTCAGTGTTATGACATGGGTAAATTTTTTCAGATATAGATGCTTTCTGGGGAAAAATTTACTTCACGCTTATTGCTTTTAGAGGTGATTAAAATATAGTTAGATGTATAGTGATATTAATAACACTAAACTGTGCATCCGAAGATCAGAAAGGTGTATCTGGAAGATCTCATGTGAATGGTCTTCATTTGCCACCTTCCTCAAATGAAAAAACATAATTTTCTCTTATATTAAATTATTATAAAAAAATAGTGATAATAGTCTTTGAAAAAATTAACTCTTTATTTTAAGGGTACCAAAGTTAAATTATGAGGAATTGTTTAAAAGGGATTTATTGGAAGCCAAAATGACTAGATAGAACTATCATCATTGCTTTAATTCAGAGTAGAAAATCTCTCTATATTTTCATGGCTGTCCTATTTCTGATCAATATGTTAGAGATTTGAACCAAGCTATCTCTCTTCTCTATTTTGTTCTTCTTTTCTTGCTCTCTCTGTCCTGCAAATAGCAAACTTCATCATGTATACACAGAATGTAACTTCAAGTTTCAGTGTGTATGTAATCAGAAAATCGTGTATATTTCCAGTCATGTATCCAATATGTAATCAATATTTATAATGATGTCAAAAGTGTGTACATTCTTATTTTTTCAGATTGACTGAAGTCATGTTTATTCTAGCCATACATTAGATAGTTTATTGTGTTTAATTTTTTCATTATTAATGTAAGAGAAAAGATGACTGATGAAAAGAAATAGACTCTACACAGGAAATTTAGAAGATTAACTCATATGTCTCCAATGTATTTACCAGTGGAATGTTCTGGCATAATAAAAAATAATAGGTTACTGAAATGTGAATGATGTCCAAAATTAAGTTTATGAAACAGTTTAAGCTCATGCAATGTGAATGGTGTACAGAATTAAGTTTATGAAGCAGGCAATTATAGAGCTTCTAATGTGATTCTATAATGATTTATTTCACAACACTCAATTCTGTCCCAGGTACAGAGTATAATAGGGATTGGGGAGTTTGGACAGCATAGCAGCAGTTGTTATAGGTAAGGTGATTGGGATAATAAATTCTGAGTGGGTTATATTACATACCCATGAGAATATATGTTTGCTTGTTGCTGTAAGGACATTGTCTTCATCATTTCTTACACTCTAAGAGAGTTCACCACCTAGCAGTGTTGATCCTAAAGATCAAAGATATTTAAAAATATCTTTCAGAGGAATGTAAATTTTTCTCTCTCCCTGTGTCTTCCTGTCTCTCTCTCTCTCTCTCCACACACACACACAACCTCAGCATTCAAATCTCCATAATAAAAAATGTCTAACACCTTTTATTTCTGTAAATTGATTTATAGACAATTAACCTTGGACCCACAATAAAATGTAACAGTTTATGCATGAAAAATATAATTAAAATTATTATAGAACTATTTGTAAAAATTAATTATTAGTACTAATAGAAATACAGTAGCTACAGTACAATAGAGACAAAGAGATAGTAATACTGTAAGTAATGAGCAAATGCGACAGAGTAAAAATAAAACATTTTTGTTATTGTATTTCAAGTTACTTGTAATTTTATTTTCTCTAAATCTGCATTGTCTGACTAGTCTATATATTTCCAGATGGCATGATTAAGTTTCCAAATTTCTAAGATTCTGCTGTTATGGTTTAACTTGTTTTATTTATATCAGAACAGCTGACTTCAACAGCTGGTTTTTCCTGAAATAGTTTTCAGTCAATAATTTTTCATTTCAATCAATTCAGATCATCTGATTCATTATAGTAGAATAATTCCATGGAGCATTTTAGGAGTTTTTCTTATGCTTGAGATAAATTTTTGACCTTAGATCTGCAAATTATTTGCCCAATAGCTCTCTGAAATTTTCTAATGGACCCAAAATAATATACCCACACCTGGCCCCTGGTACTTATGTTTTGTATGGTCCCTTGAGTGTGGTGGGCAAGACCTGAAACTTCCTTCTAACCTATAGACTCTAGAGGAGTCTATATTGCTGATGGAATTAAGGTTTCTAATTGGTTGATTTTTAAGTTAATGAAAATGAAAGATATCTTAAGTTAGCCTGTCTTAATGAAATGACTGCCCATAAAAAAGGGCTTGGCCTTCTCTGAGATCAAAGATTCTCAGCTGGAGAGCCTCTCAGTGTAGTCTTATTAAAGTACCTAAGCAGCCATGTTGGAGAAGCCCCCATGATAAGGGACTATTGGCAGCCTCAAGGACATGCAGTTGATCAGTTGACCTCTAGAACAATTGGAGAACTTCCAGCCAAAAGCTGGGGAGGGGGGTGGGGGAGAGAGAAAGAAAGAAAGAGAGAGAGAGAGAGAGAGAGAGAGAGAGAGAGAGAGAGAAAATAAATAAACCTAAATGAGATCCCCCATCATGCTGTTGCAAAAAACTGAATTCTGCAAACAAGAAGCTTGAAATCATATTCTTCTTCAGTTGACCCTCTGAATGAGAATTCAGTTGAGCCATCAGGATTGTGGCCTTGGGAGACCTGGATCAGAGGATCCAGGTATGCCATGCCCAAATTTTGACATGCAGAAACTGAGATAATAAATGTACTTTGTTTTAAATCACTAAGTTTGTGGTGATTTATTATACAGTAATAGAAAATGTGTAAAACCATTTCAATAGAAATCTGATATTGTCTAGTGAAATTGAATATGGGCATACCCTATAATCTGCTATATACTTTATTTTTCTTGTTTATTTTCCGTCTGTACCCTAAACTATAAGAATCATGAGGACTGTGTATTTTTATTTTTTTGTTTATTTCCTGTACCTATGTTTGACCCAGGCTGGAGGGGCCTTTCCTTGAGCCCCATGCTTCAGGGTTTGAGGAGGTGTTGGCTCTCCTTACACTGCTACAAACAGGCACAGAACCTCCAAGAGTCTGAGAATTCTAAATGCAAATCTGGTTCACCTGGACTTTAGGAAAATGTATCTGACAAGTCGGAAAATAGAGTATATTAGGAATTTGTTACACTAATTTGTAACAGTTGAATATGCAGACATGTAGTGTATGGGTCTCCATTTGTACTTATGTTCTGGGCTTCACATCCCTCAGCATTGGACTGGTCCATGTGTTTTGCCTGTGGCAGATAGTGCCAGTGATCTGCCTAACACCCATTTTTCCAATCATTTTTAGAAGAAAATGCTCATTTAGGCATTTGTCCTCTGCATGGATAGTCCTATAACAGATAGAAGCACATGCACATAGATGAATAATGACTCCAACTATAGATAGAAAAACTTGGAGGAGGATCTGGTTTGGGGAAAATGTTAGAGATAAGGTTTTGAAATATTGAGTTTAAAATGTATGAGCTTTCTACTGCTGCCATAACAAATGATCACAAACTTGACTTAAAACAGTGTAATGTTATTATCTCATGGTTATTGTAAGTCAGAAGTCTAGTGTGGGTCTCAGTGGAGACCCATTAAGGTGTCAGCAGGGCTGTGTTTTTCTCCTGCAAGCTCTAGAGATCTGTTTCCAAGCTCATTCATCTGTTGGAGAATTCAATTTCTTGTAGTTAAAGGATTGAGGTTCCCATTTCCTTGCTGGCTATCAGCTAGAGGCCTCTCTTGGCCTCCTGGAGGACTCTCCAGTTCTTGGTATTAGTCCCCACATCTCAGAATCAACAACAGGGAGTCATGTGGTCTCATGTCCCATCTCTCTGACCTTCTTCCATAGTCACATCTCTCTAACCAGGAAAACGTCTCTACTTTTAAGGACTAGTGATTAGATTTGATTTACACAGATAATCCACAATAATCTCTGCATATTCAGGCCCACAACTTTAATTACCTTTGTAAATTCTCCTTTTCCACATAAGGTAACACAGTAACAGATTTCAGGGATTAAGACCTAATATCTTTGGGGAGATATTTTTCTGCCAACCTCATAAAGTAACAATGAGATAGCCAAGTTAATATATGCTAGACATTGTAGATCTTGTAAAATATGTATCATAACAACTTTATCATCTGATACTTTTCTTAAGACTAGGAAAATACTTATATTAGAATGACTATAAAACTGATTTGGGTAATTTCTAGTGTTTTTTTTTCTAAGTATACTTGAAAGTTTCAAACAAATTTCTCTTAGACTTGGGACCTAAACAAAAAGTAGTTTTATCAATCTCCATGTGAGTAATCTTAGTTTTCTGGGCCAAGGTGAAGCACTCTTACAACATGAATATCTGTTCTGTGGATTGATAAACCTCTAAAGGATGGACACTGACACTCCCACAAGAAAAATTGACTGCTGCTTGGTATACTTCACCCTTGCTTTACTTCCTTTTATGAGAGACATCATAAGAGATCTAAATGGTCCTCCAAGGTACACTTGAATAATATATGCAATTTATCCTCCCTCTGCATCTCACCACAAATCTTTTGTGTCAGCAATAAGATTGAACTTCACTAGTTGTCACTCATCTAGGCAGTTTAATCTGTTACATCTGAAACAAGGACATATTTATATTGATTATTTACACACACTTTATGCGTGTATGTGTATGTGTGTGTGTGTGTGTGTGTGTGTGTGTGTATGTATATATATATTTTAATGGAAGGAAAAAGTTGCTCAATTGTCAGATTCACTGAAGGTAAATGTAACCATCCCAAGTTAAAAATGACTATTCATAGATCAATTATTTTATTGAACACAAGGAACAAATTTTGGTAAAAGCCACAAACATTTGTCTGGTTAAACAAAATGACTAGGACAATATTATCTGTATCTACCTTCCATTGTTTTCCTAGACATATTCAATCTCAAAACCCTAAATTAGTTTTATGATTTGTGTTTCTTTTTCTCAAGCATAAAATGTCATAATAACATTAATTCACAATTCCTAAACTAATATTTGTTTTTCATTTTTTCTTTCTCCAAGGCAGTACCTCTCAAATTTGAGTGAGCATCAGAAACATCTGAAGGACTTGTTAAAAACTCAAATTTCTGACAACCACCTCCAGAGTTTCTGATTTGATAAGTCTGTACGAGATTTGAAATTTGCATTTCTAATAAATTCTCAGTTAATACTAATGGTTTCATAAATAAAAACAAATAGTGTTGCAAATATCCTACCCACAATGAGGTAATATAAAGAACATGGTTGCATTCCCTAATCTCAAAAAGAGCAACACGTTTAAGCCAGTAGGTTATATATTGTTGGAAGAAGATTCTGAGCTATGAAAAATGAGTAAATAAAATGTGCAATATAAAGCATACACGTGTACATATAAACTCAAGCATGATGTATACTTATAAATAAGAGAGCAGATACATAACAAAATATATAAAACAGAGCAGTCTTTTCCTTCACACTTATTTTTCTTCCTATAGCCTCTGAGATTTTCAACATAAAAATACATCAAAATTTTGCCATGAGAGCAAAGTGGTATTCAATAATAGCTGAAGAGAAGTTTCTTTCATTGCAATTTCTTGACCATAAACAGCCTTCATGGTACATAGATAAAAAACAGTCCAATGTGTCTCTCTAATCTAGACCATAAGGGATCACCTGATATCCCTGGTTTCAGATATAAGGGGTGAACCTAGTTTAATGAAGTCAACTAAACTAGCCATAAACAAGATAAAGCTGGGATTCTGTACAAAAACCAGAGAGATAAAAGAGAAGAGGGGGAAGCCAAGAAATAAGGAGACTCCAGCAATCCACTTAAAGGAGGTTGTGTGTAGACTGGAAAGGGGCAGGAGTAAAGAGGAAAGCAATGTTCACATCACATCCTGGTCTCTGAGTGCTCAGGATCAACTAATTGTGAGTGGTAATGGGTTCTTTCTGTTCATGGCCCATCTGTATCTGTGTACCCTACCAAACATCATGGGAATAAAATGAAAAGGTGATGTTTTCATGCGCTACCACCCAGTGTTGTTGAACTGTGGTGCAATTATCAGCAGCTTCACTTAAAAGCTTGCCATCAGATTGAGCTAAGCAAGCTATACCATCACACCCAAATTGCTAATGGAGGATTGCTAGGGAATGAATGAGAGAAGGCCCAGATACACATTATTGTTCCCAGAGTACCCACTCAGTGAAAAAAGGATGCCATGGAGACCACTAGATAGTGTAAGGTTCAAGACTGAGTGTGTCAACAAGTAAATAAGTATCACACTTTAGGCCTGTCCAAACTGTGGCCCAGGATCGCTTTGAATGTAGCCCAACAAAAATTCTTAAAACATTATGAGAATTTTGCAACCTCTTTTTAAGCTCATCAGCTATCATTGGTGTTAGTGTATTTTATGTGTGACTCAAGACAATTCTTCTTCCAGTGTGGCTCAGGGCAGCCAAAAGTTTGGACACAAATGCTTTAGAAGTGTCCATCCTTCCCAACATTTTCTGCTGGAAATTTTCTTCAGAGATTTTTTAGAACACTAGAAGTATCAAGAATCTGGTTGGATAGAGTGGGATTAGTTGAAGTTCTCTTATTTTAAGTAAATATTCAATTTATGCAAAAATAGTAGTTTTAAGGAAAGTTTTCTTCAGCTCCCTTTACCAATTGTTATTGCTTCCTCTTTTTACAGAGATGCCACTGAGAAAAAGTGAGACAGAGTACCTATTCGATTATCCTGTATTTTCCAGTATTATTGTACAAGATTTAACTGAGCAGTCTTATGTTGCCTAAACTCAGCACATGCCAAATGTCTTCAGGACTGGCCCTTCACCAGATCCTGGGGGATAATCTCTGAATACTTGGAATATCCTGTCTGATAAAAGTATCTTTTTATATTTGAGATCTTAGATCATATTAAATACTTTATACTAAGAATGCAATTTATGGTGAATGCCTTTTTTATGTATTTCTGGAGCTGTGGGTCACAGCTGGTCCTATGGGAAAGTGGGGGAACTGGGTTTGAATAGCTGAGGTCAGTCATGTGGGAGCCACAAGCCTAAGTAACTGACTATCAATAAAAATTTGGGAAACTAAGACTCAAGTCAGCTTCCCTGGGTGGCAACATTTCACATGGTGGTCTCACATAGTGGCAGGGAGAATTAAGAGCTACCCTGCAACTCCACTGAGAAAGGACAACTGGAAACTGGGAGTAGTTTGGACTCTACCATACGCACAACTTCTCCTTTCCTGATTTTAATCTGTATCTTTTCACTGTAATAAACTATAACCATAAGTGTAACAGATCTTCTGAGTTCTGTGAGCACTTCTACCAAATCATCCAACCTGACAGTGGTCTTTGGGATCCCTACACAATTATTTTCAAAATAAAACATAAGAGCACCTACGCAGCGAAAAAAAAATGGATAGTGAGTGTTTTGGGCAAAACCAACGGGAAGACTAAGGGTACTCTGGGTATGACAATATACTACATACACACACACACACACACACACACACACACACACACACACACGGATGCTGTGCCAGAGGTCTCAGGACAAGCAAGACAGGAAATTCATAAAATTAAATGTAAACTACATACTAAGTGTACAAAAATTAAAATAATTTATGTACTTATTTATTCATTTAACTGTTTACTTTGGATTATGGTGAAATTAATGGGTTTATTTATAGTTGGTGATATGTGAAACTCTCACACTTGACACTGTTATATGATGTGAAGACCAAGCATGAGGATCTAGAATCTGTCTTTAATAGAGGAGAAACAGGCACACCTGCTGACCAAAGTACAGTACTAGATTTCCCATATGAGTTGGTCAAAGGTTTTCTACTTTGCAAGAATAATGTCACAGAGGAAGGTGATGTGACTTGAAGGAGACAGAAAGTGAGGACAATATCACCTCAATACCTCATTTAAACTGGTGATGCTACTCTCAGGACCTCAGCCAGCCCTGAATGTCACTTTTGGGAGCGTTAGAATAAACCACTCCTTTCTGTTGAAAATTTACTACTATTTGCCAAAAAGACATCATAATAAATATACAAGTTTATGGGACGGTGAAGTGAGTGGTGCCCCTAGAGTGCAGTGGCAAGCTGAAGGATGTAAACCACAGCCCAGGTACTCTTTCTCAGACAGTCTCAATTGTTTTCTAAAGTTCAGATCCATCAAACACGTGGCCAGTGGAAGTTTCATTCAAAATCAGGGACCTTGTTACATTTGGAACTTAGTTTTATTACCGTTCTTTTTACTTTTTTCCCAGAGGTATTGGGTGTGGATAATTAAGAAAGACTTATTTTAGAAAGTATCTACACATCACAAAACTCTAAGCTCCTAATCTAACTCCAGTTATGTATGAAGTCTGGCTTTGTAATTATGATTAGGGTCAATAATTGTCTGATTTCTGCTTAGCATTTCCTGATAATTGCAATGGCACACATGAATAAACAGAAAAATATGGCACTTAAATATATTTCTTTAATAATTGTCACTGAGCTGATTTTCATGCTAATTAATATAAGCACACTCTAGAGTGCAATAAGCAATCAATAACTTCACAAATATTTCTCTGTCTTACCTGGTTCAAAGAAAGTTTATTTCCTGAGTGGTATATAGTAAATTGTGTTAAAATATTACATATACTCAAATCCATGTAATTTTAGTTATGATTTTAAACTATAATTAAAAATATAAATTTTTTGTATCTTAGGAGTATATGATCATTTAATTTCACCTTAAGTAGCACATTATTTATGTATGTATTGATTTTCTCTTATGCATATTCTTCCACTTACATTCCTCTCTATCCTAAGTGTTTAATATGCATCTTTGAGTTTTTATAAATTCTTTAAAATATGTAGCATGTTGTATCTTTTGAATACATACTTACATAAATGGAATTTTCATATGTTTTCCTATGTCATTCTTTTTACTCAACATTATTTAAAGATCTAGCCACAATGCTTACCATACAAGTAGCTTTGTAGATTTTGAACACCTCAGAGTATGTCATAGTTTGCATCCTCCTTTGCTCATCTATTCCTCAATAATGGGCCCCTAGATTGTCCCCTACTCCTTACCACCAGGCAATGTTGCAATGAAAACTTCAACCCTGGCTTGTCTGGAAAATTCACGGGAATGCCTCTGGGATGCTAAGCCATGAATTATAAGACTGCTTAAGCTATTTGATACTGCCAAGTTGTTTTTAAGTATGAAAACCCAATTGAAAGGCAAAGATTATCAGAGTGAATTAAATAAAAAGCAAGACTCAACTATATGCTGCCTGAAAAAATGTACTTCGAATAAAGAGACAAATTAATTAAAAGCAAGAAGATTAAATTTTTTATCATGCTAGTACTAATAAAAAGAAAGCTAGGTTGACTGTATTGTATCAGACAAAATATATTTCAGAGCAAAAATGTATATTATAATGATAAAATGGTCAATATCAAGAAAACATAACAATCCTAAATGTTCACACATCTATTAACCAAAGTCTAAAATACTCCTGAAGCTTCATAGCTGCAACTGAGAACTACAATGAGAAACAGACTAAACCATATTTGCAATTTTAGATTTCAATACAACTCTAATAATAAGAGATGGAACATTATACTAGTAAAAATATATTAACTAACTTTCTTAAAATGACATGTATAGAAACTCATACCTAACAAAAATGAAATTTATATATTTTTAGGTATAGATTGGATATTATTGACATAGATCTTAATCTAGGCCATAAAACAAACATTAGTTAACAGTGTCTTCTCTGATCATAATGGAATTAAGTTAGAAATTAATAACAGACCTCTATTAAATCATAAAATATTAGGCGGTATACAATCTACTTTTATATAACCCATAATTCAAAGAATAAAACAAAAAGAGAAATTATAAAGTATTTTAACTGAATAAAAATGAAGAAATATTTTAAAATACGTAGAATGGTGCTGAAGGAATAGGTATACTTAGGGAATAATTAATGTATAGTACTAAATGCCTATACTAGAAAAACAGATACATCTTATCAAGCCATTCTCCTCAACAAGCACCATAAAAGCTAGAAAAGGATATGTAAAATTCAAAGGAGGAAGAAGGGCAAGAATAAAGATCTAAAGAGAAATCAGTAAAGTAGAAAATAGGAAAATGGAGAAACCAATGAAACCAAGAGCTGGTTCTTTGAGAAGATCAATGACACTGATAAACCCCTAGCCAGATAGATCAGGGAATAAAGAGGATAAAAAATTCATGTGTCAGGAATAAGAGAGGATACTAAAAAATTAAATTTCTCATTAAAACACCTACCCCAAGAAATGCTTCTGATACAGATGGGTTTTCTGGTAGAGGGAACAAAATATTTAAAGAAGAAATAATATTACTTTTAAAAATCTCTTCAAAAAGTTTGTAACAGAATGAATGGTTCTTAACCCATTCTATCAGGCTAGCATTACTCTAACATCAAAACAAGACAGACATTACTAAAAAGAACAGTACAGACAAATATCCCTCATGAATTGAGATGCAAAATTTCTAGACAAAATTTTAGAAAATTGAATCAATCTATCATCTATCTCTCTATCCATCTATCATCATCTATCTAAATACTTTATGACCTAGTATGGTTTATCTCAGAAATGTAAGTTTAGTTTAACATTTGAAAAGCAATCAGTGCAATTTACCAAATTAACAAACTAAAATATAGAGAAATGAAAGGTACCCAGAAAGAAGAAAAGAAATACATTTGTCTTTATTTACAGTTAGCATTGTCATCTATTTATATAAAAATTTCAATGAGATTTATAAAAATTCTACTGGAAATAATGAGCTCAACAATGTTGCAGAATAAAAGTCATATACAAAAATTAATTGCATTGTATACAATAGCAATAACAATTGAAAATAAAGACAAAATAATATTTACCATAGTCAAAATACAAAAAAAATTAATACTTGAAGACAAGTTTAACAAAAGGTTTGAAAAGTTCAGCTCATTGGTGAGAGAAATTCAAGGAGCTCTAAATAAATGGAAAACATCCAATGTCACTGGATCAGAAGAATTACTATTACTAAAACGGCCATACTCCCCAAATTTATAGATGTAACACAGTCCTTATCAACATTCTAGCTATCAGTTTTTAGAAATTGATAAACTGATTTTAAAATTATATGGAAATACAAAGGACCTAAAAGAGCCAAAACAATCTTTAAAAAAAAGTAACAAAATTGGAAAATTAACAGTACCTAATTTCAACTTTCAGTTTAAAGATAGATAAATAGGTCAATGAAATAGAATAGAGACTTAGGAAATACAACATGGACTTATATGGACCACTGATTTTTGACAAAGGGGCAAAGGCAATTCAAAGGAAAAGTATAGACTTTCCATTAATTGTGCAAAAAATTGTGTGTGTGTGTGTGTGTGTGTGTGTGTGTATAAAAGAATGTTATTACCATACTTCACATCATATTGAAATGTTAACTAAAAATGGATCATAGAGACAAATGCAAAATCTGAAACTATAGAACTTCTAGAAGAAATGATAGCAGAAAATATTTGTGACTTCAGGTTAATCAACAATTTCTTAGATACAACACCAATGCCACAACCTATCAAAGAAAACAATGATAAAGTTACTTCATCAAAATTAAAATTTTCTGCTCTTTGAAATATACTGCTAAAAGAAAAAACAAAAGATACAAACTGTATGAAAAAATATTTTTGAGTAATATATCTGATAAAATGCTTGTACCCAGAATACTGAAAAATATTTAAGATTCAATAAGAAAAACAACTACTCAATTTTTAAAATGATAAACTCTTTGAACAGAGCTTCATTGAAGAACACATACAGATAGCAAGTAAGCACACAAAATAAGCCTATGAAAAGGTAACCAACATAATTAATCATTAGAGAAATGCAAATTAAAACCACATGATACTACTGCATACCTGTTAGAGTGGCTAATAGCAGAAGCACTAACCATGCCATGTGTTGACAAGCATATGGAGCAATTGGAACTCTCATACACTAACGGTAGAAAACTAAAATGGTACAACCATTTTGAACCATGGTTCAGCAGTTTCTTAAAAAGTTAAACACCCATGGACCAAATGATTCAGCAGGTGCAGTCCTCTGTATTTACCCAAAAGAAATGAAAGCCTGTGCTTATACCATGACTTGTACAAAAATAATCACAAGAGTTTTATTTGTTATTAGGAGAAAGTAGAAATAACTCAAGTATGCATCAGTGACTGAATAGATAAACACACTGTGTATATCCATGAAATGGAAAGCCCTCTTCACCAGCACCAGCACCAGCCCCAGACCCAGCCCCAGTGAGAAATTCTAAAGCTCATATTCATATCTCAGATTGCTCATTACTTCCTCCGAAAAGCCATTTCTTCTTCAAGGTAAAAATAGATTCCCTCCCACCTTCTCTATATTTGTTATGTGAGAAATTTCTACTATGATCCTATATTGAATACAAATGTGTGTCGCCTATTAACTCTCTGAACAGGAACCAAAAACACATCTTTTATATTGGTATGCCCAATATGTAGCACAGGGCTTTGAAGTTTGTTAGGTGTTTGTATTAGTAAAGAATCAATTTGAAAAGACCATTGTTAAATACTAAAACTAAGAATAAGCAGGATAAATAAGGAAACCAGATATTATCACAAAGCAAAAGACACAAAGATATCTATGTAATCTAAATTTAATAAATAATATGGCAAGCCCTTCTTGTGGCTGTTTTCGTCCCAGCTTCTCTTAGTTCTGCATTTACTCTAATGTGATTCATGTGTCTAAATGGTAACCATGCTTTTCTGTTATACCTTTTTCCAAAAATTTTACTAAACACTGTTTTCATACCTACTCCTATTACTTCTGCATTATCGGTATATGTGTGTGTGTGCGTGTGTGCGTGTGTGTGTGTGTGTGTGTGTGTGTGTGTGTGTGTGTATTAGGAGATAAGCATAAAATCAATTGTGAAAAGAAAGCTTCCAAATATAAACCTCCTGAATCCTAATTTTGTATAATAAAAATGCCTTGTCCAGAGTTGACCTTGCAGAATAAATAAAATTTAAATATTATTTTTCCATGAAGTCATCAAGTAGGTATATTTCCTCAGACAGAAAGCTTACAATTGTTTTTTGAAATGTAGATCTAAAGCTTAGGTATTTCATAGAAGCTATGATTTAGGATGTATATAGTAAGAATATACATTTTTTTAAAGCCTGCTATGAAATGATAATCAGTTACTCAGCAACCTCAATCTCTCGTATACATCAAAAGCTGAACAAATACTTTCTGGTAAAGGAAATCAATAGAAAAGTCATACGAAAAATTTTAAGAAAGAGAAACCGACATCTGATTGAGGAACATATGTGAGTTATGCCTCAATTTTGCTAATTGGCAACTTTAAATACTGAAAAGATTCGTAGGAAATAGCATGAAAAGATTATAATGTGTTTATAAATACTGTAATATGTAGTATTATGTCAAGGAAACAAAGTATTTATAAAATCACTTTTTAATTCACTGTAGCCACTAATTCTTGAATTTATTTGTATAATTATTAGATGTATATGAGGTCTCCTTTAACACAGCATCTGTTAAAAGAAATGTGGAATTGGCAAAGAATCTTTGGATAAGCACCTTGTGTGATATACACACACACATAGTCATTAAAAAATTGTTTTATCTATAATTACCTGTGGATATATCTAGAAGGTAAATGATAGGAGAATGCTTATAAACTCAAGTACCTGATTTTATCTCATTGTATCATATTGATAAGCATAAAATCAATTGTGAAATAAAAGCTTCCAAATAGCTTGATAAGCTAGATAAACACAATCTGACTGGGAAACTGTAAGATATGAGCAAATTCTTCCTGCAAGAAGGTGGGATCAATATTTGTCTGAAAGAGCACACTCATCTAGTCTATCCTCTCTCTATAAAACACAGTAGGCACTTTGGTTTTTTTATATAAATAAAATTAATAAACCAGTGATGTTGAATACCAAATTGATACAGTTTTAAAATCTATACTGAACCACATATACATGGAGATTAAACAACAGATTATCAAAAAAGGACTGGATAAAAGAACAAATAAAAGATGAGATTTAAAAATATATAGAAACTAATGACAATGAAAATACAATGTATCAGAATTATTGGGACACAGTGAAAGTGGTAATAAGAGGGAAATTTATATCATTACAGGCCTATCTTAAGAAAACAAGAAAAATCACACATCTTAGCATTCCATCTTAAAGAACTAGAAAAAGAAGAGCAGACAAAACCCAAAGTCAGCAGAAGGAAAGAAATAATAAAAATTAAAGCAGATCTAAACCAATTAGAGAACAGAAGGACAATAGAAAAAATTAATATAATGAAGAGCTGGTTCTTTGAGAAAGTCAACAAAATTGACAAACCCCTGGCGAGACTAATCAAAGGACGAAAGGAAAGGACACAAATATCCAAAATTAGAAATGAAAGGGGAGAAATTACCACTGATACCACAGAAGTACAAAGGATTATAAGAAAATATTATGAAGGACTTTATGCCACGAAATTTAACAACCCAGAAGAAATGGACAAGTTTCTAGAAACTTATAGCCTACCAAGACTGAACCAAGAAGAACTGAATAATCTGAATAGACCAATCAATAGCAAAGAGATTGAAATGATTATCCATAATCTCCCTAAAGGCAAAAGCCCTGGACCAGATGGTTTCACCAAAGAGTTCTACCAAGCATTCAAAGAAGAATTAACGCCTATCCTCCTCAGACTCTTCCAAAAAAAATGAAGAGGAAGCAATACTTCCTAACTCGTTCTATGAGGCCAACATTACTCTAATACCAAAGCCTGGCAAAGACAACACAAAGAAAGAAAACTATAGACCAATATCTCTGATGAACACAGATACAAAAATCCTGAACAAAATATTAGCAAATACAATACAACAATGCATCAAAAAGATCATACATCATGTTCAAGTGGGATTCATCCCAGGAGCACAAGGATGGTTCAACATACAAAAATCAATCAATGTGATACACCACATAAACAAAATCAAAGATAAAGACCATATGGTCATTTCAATTGATGCAGAAAAAGCTTTCGACAAGGTATAACATCCATTTATGATCAAAACACTAAATAAAATAGGTATAGAAGGAAAGTATCTCAACATAATAAAGGCCATATATGAGAGACCCTCGGCTAACATCATACTG
>PVJL010017192.1:0-18908 GCA_004026885.1 Lyroderma lyra
GGAGAGAAATTAGCCAATCAGGGCCCTTTCTCGCTCCCGGTAGGCTCTTGTGTCCGTCAGTCAGGCGGGCCCGGGGGCGGGTCCGCGTTGGCGGCGGCGGCGGCTCGGTGGGCGCTCAGTTCCGGACGCGCGGCGACCGTTGGTGAGTGGGCCTTCGGGTCTCCCCGTCGGCGTCCGAGTCGGGGTCGGGGAGCCGGGGTCTGGGCCAGGCCAGGGGCGCGCGGCGTCGGCAGACAGGGCCGCCGCCGCCCCGCGAGCGCCAGGGGATTTCTTGGGGCGGGGGAGCCAGAAACTGAAAGTCGGAGCGGGGCCGGCGCAGGAAAGTTCGCGAACGCCCGCCGGCGCCCCGCCAGGGGTCCAGCACGAGGGGTCACGACGCGTGGGTCACGACGCGTGGGTCACGACGCGTGGGTCACTGCCCGGGGTAACGATGCCGGGTCATGACCCGGGGCGTCGGCCTGCAGTCCTGGCACCACCTCGCCACTTCCCCAGCCCGGCTGCTCCCAGCCTCGGGGACGGCCTTTGGACGCCTCGCCCCTGGGTGCCCTGACTCCAGCGGGGGGCTCGCCGGCGCCCACCTGCTCCCCTCTGCCCGCCCACCCAGCGGCTTTGGGTGTGGGCGTGCTCCCCGAACTTGAGGGCAGCGCTCAGAGATCGGACCGCGGGGGCTGCCCCGCAGGCCCCGGTGCCCCCGGCCCGCGCCTCCGCGGCCCGCCTCCGCTCACCCACCCGTGCCCTCGCCCCGCCCCCACTCCCAGGCCCTCCACTCCGCCTCTCGCCTCTCGTGGAAGCGATTCTTGGTCAGTGGAATTAGCATTAGGCAACCTGTCAGGGTGCCTCAGGTCAGCCTTCCTTCAGCCCCGCCCCTTGCACGTGGCGCGTGAGCAGGGGCTGGGATGTCCTCTTGTGGCCGGCGTGAGCCCGGTGCGAGTCCCATGATGAAAATGAGGCCGGAGGTCGGTGGTGAGGAGGACATGGAAGTTGGCTGGGACACCCCGGGCCTCCAACAGCAGATCCAGAGTGGAGGCAGCTGCCCGGAGTGGGGCGAGAGGCGCTCTGGACACAGAGCGGGGCGTCGTCCACAGAGACAGTGGAGAGCCGGGACAGCTGCACGTGTGAGCAGGGACGCAGCGCGGGGGCCGAGTCTGGCGGTGGGGTGTGTGTGGGACCTGACGCCCAGCTCAGCAGAGGCCCGCAGGCGCCACACGTGACCTGGGCTCAGCGCGGGGTTTAGAGGAGGTCCTAGCCAACCCAGAATTGTTGCTCGAGTTTTTTTCCTTTAAACAGCTTATTGTGGTATAATCTACATATCACGAATTTACTGTTGCTTGAATTTCAGATGAACAGAAGCCTGAGACTTGCTTTTCTTAAAGCCCTTTCCTAGCAACAGAAGCGGTCAGTTTTGTCGGTGCTGGTGTCTTCACACATGTGAGCAGCTGCTCTGTGCGTCCAGCCCACAGCCCGCCCACTCCCCAACTCAGCCCCTGGCTCTCAGGAGAAAGCTCTGGAAGGCCTACTCTCTGACCTGGCCTCTGTGGCCACTGGGCCTTGCACCTGGGACATGCCCGGGCTGCACCACGTGACCTTCCTGTGTGCTCCTGCATCCCAGACCTCTGCCACCTCAGGCTGCGCCGTGCCGTGCGGCCCTGGCCTGTTGGCCGCGTTGGTGGTCACGCGTCGTGCTCTCAGTGTCCTGGCAGTCCACGGCAGGAGCCCAGTGCTGCCCCTGTGGTGCCTCTGCCTGCTGCAGGGTGCGCGCTCTCGAGGGGCTTCTACACTTACTGGGGAAATAGACCCAAGCCTCATTCCTCTGGGGACCTGAAGGAGGAGGTGCTTTCAGCAATGACTGTAGCTTGGGAGCAAGAACGTAGGTTTGCAGTGACCACGTGTTGCTGAAGAAAGTGTTTTGTCCAGGGAGGAAAAGGCTTTTCACCTTGTGTTTGGAAGGTCTGGTCTGGCCCCTCTCTAGTGGTGGGAAATGCCCGCCCTCTTGTCCGTGTGTGGTGCACTGACTGAGCGTGGCCGGGCAGGTGGGTTCCACACAGGACGGTGTCGAGAGCGTACCCAGGGGAAGCAGAAACACCCAGAAAACACTCCCCACAGCCCCCAGATCACGCCGCAAACAGGCCACCCCGCTGTCTGCCCCAGCGCCCGGGCCTGTGCCTGACACCCCGCTCTCCCTGTGCACAGGTCATGAGTCCCCAGGGAGGGCCACCACTGTCCCCCCCATGCCAGCAGAAGCTATCCCCGGGCCTGAGCTGAGATGTGCCCAGCTGTGAGCAGGAGCAGGGTCCAGCCATGGTGGCGGTGGTGGCATTTGGGGCAGCTGGGCTCACAGACTGGTTGTGACTTAGAAATACGCAGCAGGGGTGGGGTAGGACGAGGAGCAGAGGGGGCGACTTGGCCGGGGGGTGTCCGGTGCAGGTGCCAGGAGCGCATGCCCCACTTTGGCTTGGGGTGGGTCTTGGAGGGCCAGCGGTCGTTGTGCAGGAAGGGCCGGGTTAGTGGGTGTCCGAGTGGCTGTGCAGAGTTGGGGGGCTGGGAAGCAGGGAGGGTGCTCATGCACCCCTGCACAGGCCTGGTTTCCTCCTCCTCCCCCCACCCCAGCCCCTGCCTCCTGGTGTGTACACTCCAGAGGGCACAGGCCCGCAGTACCAAGGACAGCAGAGAGCAGGTGAGGTGGCCAGCGGGGCCTTCGGGGGGTGAGGCCTGGCCCAGCCGGTGTCTGCGAGGCGTGTCTGAGGCCAGAGCAGCAGCGTCCCAGTTGCAGGAGGGCCTGGAGAGGCTGCGGACCGCGGCCAGGGCCTGGCGGGAGCATTTCGGTCCAGTTCCAGCTGTTCGTGGCAGGGAGAGCCGGAGGGATTGCTAACGCACGGAGAGGTGGGCGGGCGGGAGAGAGCAGTCTCCCAAGAATTCGGCTGGAGCAACTGAGGGAGGGTGTGCCCAGCCCTGGACACCCCCACTCAGGGCCAGGGACACCGACGAGGGGCCGGGAGTTGCTGCGTCACGAGGCTGTGCCTGTCGGTGGTCTCGGCTTTTGACAGGAGGAGTTAGATACGTTGGTGACACGAGTGAACGGGCTCGCTGCGGGGGTGGCGGACCCTCCCCAGCCACGTGCGCTGGTGACTCCTCGGCTGGTGACTCCTCGCTGGGGAGGTGGGGGGGCAGGCTGGTGTGTGGCGCTGCTCCGGCCTGAGGGAAGACGCACGTAAGCCTGTAGTTACTGGAATGTGCTCTCGTCCTCGTGCCGAACGGCAGGACCCCCGAAACCACCATGGGGCCCCACTTGTGTCGGAAGTTCACTGCTGTCGGTGGCAGCATGCACGTGCGCAGCTCAGTCCCACCCCGGCCCCGGTGCTCCGATACCTGATGTGACTTCAGTGGAGGCAGCCCTGGACTGTCATGGCACGGCGTCCCCGACGCCACTCAGCCAGCTCTCACCGCAGGTCACACGCCGGCTCCTAGAGCTCAGAAAACCCGCACAGGGGACGGCCCCGCGGAGGAGACGCAGGGGGTGAGGATCCCCGCGGCTGCTTCCCTGAGACCAGGAGCCTGTCCCCGCGGCGTGGTGGCGGCCGCAGCCCCTAGCCCTGTGGCCTCAGCGTGGCCGGTGACATGGCGGTGCTCTCCCGGGGTTTGCACGAGCGCCGGAGGGCACGAGTCCGTGTGCTGATGGCTGTCAGAGTTCGGGCACGGCACTTTGGAGTCTTCACAGTTTTTGAAAAATAAAACGCTGTTTGTAAGCGCAAGTCAGGTAGAGTGTGGCCAGTGTGAAGCGCTGACACTCCCAGGGCGCGGCGTGGACACCAGTGGCCTTGGGCCTTGCTCGCCTGGCCCCTGGCCGGTGCTCTGCTGCTGGGTGAGCTCAGACCGCAGCTTTCCTGCACGTCCGGAGTTGTGACCACTGAGTGGGCGGCGTTTGTGACGTCGCCAAGGGGCAGATGGACAGAGGTTGAGACCTGCCCGTGCGTTGAGCCTGTCCCCTTTTTAGCCTTCAGACGGGCACCGTCCTGGGTCGAGCAGGAGCTAGTCCGTGCGTTGCTGGGACAGGTCCAGTCCACCATGGAAGGTGCGGGGGACAGGGGCTGTGACTCGGAGAGGGACACCCGTCTGACAGCACCTTTGTGGTCCATTTCCGTTAACCTGAGCGCCGTCCCGTGCAGCTTTGACCTGAACGACGTGGCTTCTCTCGGACGCTGTCCGATGCGGTTCAGAGCCGGCGTTTAAACCCCGGTAGTTCACGGAGCCAGTTCGGTGGTCACCAGGGACGAGACGTGAACTGGGCGGTGCGGGTTCCCGTCACTGTGCGCTCACGGGCCGTGTTCCCGTCGTGCTCGTGTGGGGGCCAGGTCCCAGCGGCGCCCGGGGAAGCCTGGGGCACGTGCCCCCCACGTCTGCACATCTCCCACTTGGGGTTCAGTGCTCCCGCCCACATCTTGCTGATGGGAGCACCGTACACGTCGTGCTGTGCAGGCTTGGAGGGGTGAGGTCGCCCAGCGCCGGTGGGTCAGCAGGTGGTCCAGGGCCCCAGCGCGTCTGTGAGAGGAGGGCGGTGTGCCTGCGTGCTGCGGGACCCTGGGCACAGCGTCCCCGTGCGGGTGCCTGGAGGAGTCGTGCAGGGCGTGAGGGCGTCGGGAGCCATGCGTGCCATCGGCCACAGACACACCGTGTGGCTTTGCCTGGACGACACACCATGTGTCACCGTTTCCTGTGGTGTCACACCTTCTTAGGACAGTGCACCCGCCTGAGCATGTCTCCTGGGAAGGGTGTCATTGCAGAGCACCCGGGCTTGCACGTCAGTGTGCCCCCCACACGCCGCCAGGGCGCCGGGGGCAGTGCTTCGGGTGCAAGCCCCCGAGTGCGTGCAGGGGCTGCGGTCCCCTGGGCCTTCGGTCTGCGGGGGGCACAGCGCTTCGTGTCCGGGCACGGACAGGCAGGGACGGTTTCTTCTGGCCGTTGGGGGTGTCTGTGCAGCCTCTGAAGGCGTGGGGACCCCTGTCCCCTGTCCTGATTGCCTCGCCCTGGGGGCCTTGCTGAGACCCAGTGCACAGAGGTGCATCTGCAGCGAGAGGGACGCAGACTGTGGTGGGCAGGGCACAGGTGGCAGCACGTGGACGTGGGCGAGGCCACTGGGTGCTGAGCTGTGTCCTGGGCAGTGCCAGGCTGACGTGTGAGACTCACTGTGAAGGCCACCACTTCTCTAAAGCCATGGTTACTGAGGGTCCTCGGCTCACCGAGGCCCGCCGGTCACTCGTGTTGGCGGAAGGGGGTGTCTGCTGTGCTCAGAAGCAGGCACGCACTGTCCACAGGTCCCAGCAAGCTGGCCTGGGAGTGGAGGCCTGGGCAGGTGACCTGAAGCCGGCCCGCAGGTGCAAGGGCTGTGGGGTGACCATGGGCAGCTGCCACTCTGGCCGAACCCTGCTTCCCACGTCGGCAGTGGGTGCCTGGACCATGGGTCCACTGGCGTCCAGAGCCCTCGCCGCCACATCCCCTGGAGGAGGACGTGGGTGGGGGGCCTCCCGGGACCCAGGGCGACGCGCTGTGCTCCCCCACAGGGCGAGGTGGTGTGCGGGGCGCGACGCTCATGGCTGCTGCTGGTGCGACCCCGCCCGGCTCCCTGGACGCGCTGCAGCCCGGCTTCGCCAAGACCCTCCTGGGGACCACGCTCGAGGACAAGTACCTGTGCTCGGCCTGCGGGAACGTGCTGCGCAGGCCCGTCCAGGCGCAGTGCGGCCACCGCTACTGCTCCTTCTGCCTGAGCAGCATCCTGAGGTACGCGGGCCGAGGTGGGACCGCCCCTTGTCCCCTCGTCCCCTGGGGGGTGGAGTGGCATCCGAGGAGCAAGCCCTCTTCCCTGCGTCAGAGGCGGTGACCCCCACGGCGGGCGCGGGGCCTCGGCTCTGTGTTCCAGGCGGGCTCCCCTCTCCCCCAGCTCCGGGCCCCAGAACTGCGCGGCCTGCGTGCAGGAGGGCATCTACGAGGAGGGCGTGTCCATCCTGGAGAGCAGCTCGGTGAGTGGCAGGTCTGCGCCCGGGGGCCACAGCGAGCAGAGAACGTGTCGCTGCCACCACATGGATGGGAACGACACTTGAGCTGGAAGCCACCCCGCGGCCATGGTGGCGTCTGGAGTGTGCGCCCTGCGTGCAGAGGGCTGGATCCTGAGGGCAGCCGGGCGGCCGGGGGGTCGGGGGCACTCAGCCCGGGCCGCTCTCTCCCCAGGCTTTCCCGGACAACGCCGCCCGCAGGGAGGTGGAGAGCCTGCCGGCCGTCTGCCCCAGCGAGGGCTGCAGCTGGAAGGGGACCCTCAAGGAGTACGAGGTGGGCCTGCCCCCGGGCGCCGCCCCCGCCGCTCTCACACCCGCACTGCGCAGCCCGGGCAGCCCGGCTGGGGCCCGTGCCCCTGTGCCTGGGTTCCTGTAGGTCACGTGCGGCCAGGCGAGCGCTGCCCGTGACCCACCCACGGGGAAGCCGCCTCGCCGGGTGGGCTTCGCCTTCGCGTCCCCAGGCAGTGCTCGCTGATGTTGGACGTCACAGAAGTCACCTTGCACGCTCGTCCTGTGGTCACAGAAAGGCGTCTGGACAGGAGCGGGCAGTGGCCGGTGCGCGTGTCCTCTCCGGCCTGTTGCCCTGCCTGGCGAGGCTGGCTTGCGTCCCTCGTGCACACGGGGGTTCCTGGGTGACGGGCATCTGGCCACGAGCCCAGCAGCGTGGAGTCCGAGGGGCACCTGTGTCCGGGGGGCTGTGTGGCCGCCGCCGTCCTCCCTGACGTGTGCCTTGTAGAAACTGCGTCTTGGCGTTCTCTTGTACACAGAGGCCCCCTGTCCCCCGGGCGACAAAGGGACAGACGAGGTGCTGTGACCATGGACGTCATTCCACCTTGGGGGGGTCTGACTCGGGCTGCAGCATGGACGGACCGGGAGGGACGTGCCCAGAGCAGTGAGCCCGTCAGGACAGAGCCTGTGGGGTCCCCTCCTGTGAGGGCGCTGGGGTGGGGAACAGGTGGGGGTCAGTGGTGCAAGGCTGGGCTCTCCGCATGGCCCGGCCTCGATGCCGTCCACTGCAGCCGGTCAGGAGACTGAGGGGCCATTTGGAACCCCAGTTCTCACAGGGTCAGATGAGCCCCCACCCAGGACCCCCCAGGCTATGGGGAGCCTTCCTTGCCGTGGAGTGGGCGATGGGCCGGGGCTGAGCCTCGCCGGCAGGGGACACAGGGAGGCCCCACCAGTCCCCGGGGTCCTGGGGGCTTCTCCCTCCTGCTCGCGGCCCCGTGGGCTGTTCTGCCCTCGCTCCGTGGACCGAGTGGACTGCATGGTCCTCAGGCGGCCGTGTTCTGCCAGAGGAGCCGCTGGGCCGTGTCAGGGACAGGGCCTGTGGGGCGGTCAGGGGCATGCGGGCTTGCGCGGTCAGCAGCTCTGGGCACCTGGTGCTTGACCCAGAGACTCTTGCCTCTGTATGCGCAGCCTCGGCCGCCCAGGGGCCACTGCATTGCGCCTGCAGAGGTGCTGGGGCTGCTGCCCGGGCCCTGCCCAGCCGCAGGGGCTGCAGCTGTTACTGCCCAGCTGTCCAGGGGGCAGGCCTCGGGCCGGGGTCTCTCCTGGGAGGGCAGGCCACGTGGGGCGCCGTCCTGCCTTTGGAGGGGACCAGGAGGCCCCGGGAACGGGCGGACCCACCCTCGCTGCTGATCCCTCTGGGGTTTCTGCTGCTGCCCGGCCCGCGGAGCCCCCACTGAGGGCAGGGACCGCAGCCAGCGGGCGTGCGGGCTGGAAAGTCCCTGGCTGCCCCGGAGCCCTGGAAAGTCCCTGAGAGCCAACCGGGTCATGTGGGAGGGCGGGCCCTGCTCGGGGACACTGGCTGGCGGTGGCCCTCGGCCTGCTGGCTGTGGACGCGCGGCCTGGGCACACCGGTGCCCCCGCACCTGCCGGGGCCGAGCCCACTCCTGTCCCAGCCCTGCGGGACGGGGCGGCGTTTCTGGGAGCAGCGATGGGAGACTGCGGCTCGGGTGCAAGTGCTCATCTTGGTGCCGGTGGCGAGGCGGGGCGGGGGGCTCCCCGAGAGGGGGTCTGCAGGGGTGCGGCAGCGAGGGGCCAGGCAGGGCCAGTGCTCGGCTCCCCCCGCCTGCGGGACAGCAGTGTGGGTCCTGGTGGGCGAGCACTGGTCCCCCGGAGCAGGGTCTTCTATCAGACGGTCTCCCAGGGCTTGGGGGAGGGGGCGGGTGGAGCCGTTGTGCCCCCTGACGGTGGCCTGTCCCCTGTCAGCTGCCACGTCCCCCTGAGCCCCAACCGTGGGCAGTGGCTTGTCGATGCATGAGGTCTCTGCGAGGCCTGGGGCTCCCTGCGTGCTGGCGGCCTGCCGGGAGGCCAGCAGTGTGCGGTCCTGTGAGGAGGGGCCTCACGTGCACGGGGACTCTGGAGTGCACCTGTCCCTTCCGCACCTGTCCCTAACGGGGAGCTCCAGCCCCAGCAGCTGGGACGGAGGCGCGGCCGGAGTGTGGGTGCACGTGGGGGCTGTGCGGACCCCTCAAGGTCCCCGTGACCGTGCTCTCCAGGGCCCCCGAGCAGCCCTGCCTATCGGCCCGGCCCACAACTCTGCAGATGCTGACCCCTCGGTGCAGGCCCCCCTCCCCAGCAGGCTCCCCTTCTCTGCGTCGTCCCCGTCGGCAGACAAGAGGCTCTTGTGTGTTCTGACTGAAACCTAACATCACGCTCGGTGACAGAACCGGTCACAGGGGGACACACCCCGTAGGACCCGCTGACATGAGGTCTCCGAGGAGTCAGAGTCACAGAGACAGGAAGCAGACGGGGGCCGGGGGACAGGGGGGAGGGGGGAGTGCTTACAGGGACAGAGCGTCCGTGTGGGGCGATGAGAACGTCCTGGAGACGACGGAGGTGACAGGCGCACAGCAGGGTGACTGCACCTGGTGCCACCGAGCTGGTGCCTAAACGTGGCTGATGGGGTCAGTGTTAAAACCTCAGCAGGCACACGTGTAGTGGCCGGTCAGGGGCCAGGACCGGCCTGTCCTCCCTCCGAGGCAGGGTTCCCCGACAGGTCCCTCCGGGTCCCTGCCCCCTGTGAGTGCGCTCACCTCTTCCTGGGGCCTCCCGGGCCTCGCCGTCCCTGACTCTCCTGGGACACTGTCACCTGCAGAGCCCCAGGCTGGGACCTGACCACCGGCCTAGTCCATGCCTGGTGCCGCCTTCAGCTCCGGGCTGGTGGGGCTCCCCGGCTCTCGTGGGGGTCGGGTCGGGGTCTTCTCTCCTTCGCGCTCTGGCCCCCGGGGCCTGCTCTCCTCCCAGCACTTGGTTCTGGTCAGTGCTCTGCCTTCCATCCTGGCCGCTCCGCACCCAGCTGGCTTTGTCCCTCTGTCCCCAGGCCCCGGCTCTGCTGCCCCCCACCCCCGTGCCCACCTCTGCCGCTCCCCATCCCCCCTTCACGGCCTCTCTGCTGTCCAGCTGCTCATGGTCCTGGGGTCCCAGACGTCCCTCAGAGCTGTCGCCTCAGCGTCCTGCATCAGGCACAGGGAGGGACGTGCCTGGGGTCGTGGTGTGGATGGGTGCCCCCAGCTGGAACTGTCCTGACCCCTGACCCTCGCCGGCCCCGTGGGGCTGACACGGGGTCCCAGGGCTCCAGCATCGACACCGAGGCGGCAGCCTGAGCTGGGTGCCCACCCACGCCGACCCGCCGTGTCGACACTTTGCTGCCTTTGTTGCAGAGCTGCCACGAGGGACAGTGCCCGTTCGTGCTGACCGAGTGTCCGGCGTGTAAGGGCCTGGTCCGCCTGGGCGACAAGGACCGCCACTCGGAGCACGAGTGCCCGGAGCGCAGCCTCAGCTGCAGGCACTGCAGGGCGCCCTGCTGCTGGGCCGACATGAAGGTGAGGGGCCGTGTCTCGTCTGGGCCCCAGGCGTTGGGGCTGCTCACGGGTTCGTGGTCAGGCCCCCCTCGGCCGCTGCCCCTGGGTCTGCTGCGGCTCTGGAGGCCCCGGATGAGGGGAGCCCCAAGACCTCTGAGGCTCCCCGGGGAGCCCGCGGGGCCCACAGGCCGTCCCCGTGTCGGCGCCCCCAGGGCCCAGCCCTGACGCTCCTGACCGCTTCTCCCCAGGCGCACCACGAGGTCTGCCCCCGCTTCCCCCTGACCTGCGACGGCTGCGGCAAGAAGAAGCTCGCCCGCGAGAGGGTGAGCTGTGCCCGGCCCCGAGGCCGGCCAGGCGGTGGGCGGCGGGCGGCCTGCGTGGGGGGTCACCCACGTTTCTCTTCACTTCCGGGGACACGAACAGCGAAGGCTGGGCGGACCGGTCCTGAGGGGCAGGGGGGCGCGGCCGCCGTCCGGGAGCAGGAACCCCAGCTGCTCCGGGGCCGCACCGCTCCCTGGCTCGGGTCTCCACTCGCGCCCAGACGTGCCGCTCTGTCCTGGGGGCACGGGCACGGGCACGGGGGTTTGTTGGGACGGCCGTGCTGTCCCCGTGCTCGTGCGTTTCCAAGCATCGAGGGCCTGGTGGTTGCTCAGACGACCCCGTGGCTGCAAAGTGAAACCTAGGAGGGGGGTGCACGCCCTTGTCCACGCCCGGCCCCGCCCCGGGCTGACCCCCTCAGCCGAGAGCAGACCCGCAGACCCGGGCCGCGGCGTGCACCAGCGTCCGGTCGGGCTGTGCCTCTCCCTGGGGCGTGCGGGGGCGCCCGTCCTGCCTGGGCGTGGCCGGTGTGAGGATCCGTGACCGCTGCCCCACATCTCGGGGGGCCTTGGTCCATGCTCCCTCAGGGGGACTGTGAACCGGGGGGCCAAGCTGCAGTCGCTGGTGTGTTTGCTTTGCTTGTCAGCGTGGCTGCTCGCTTCTGGGGGGCACCTGTGGTCGTGATTCCGAGCCGGGCTGTGCCCCCACCTCCGTGTCCCCTCTGGTGCCTGGGGGTCTGCTTGCTCCCCTGCGGGCCCCTGGTGGGTGGCGGCAGAGGGCCCATGAGGACGGCGTCCTGCCTGTGGGGCCGAGCGTCTCGGTTCTCGCTGCGCCCAGGCGCTCCACTCCGCTGGCCTGTGCTGCCGTGGGCGTTGCCCGGTCAGGCGGCCCCAGCACCGCGTGTCCCACAGACTGACCCGTCCCTGCAGCCGCCCTCGCCTCGGCGTTGACACAGCGCACCTGCCCCGCGGGTGTGAGGAGCGGGGGCCCGGGGACGCGGGTGGCCTCTGACCCCCGCCCTGCAGTTTCAGGAGCATGTCCGGAGCTGCGGGAAGTGCCAGGTTCCCTGCCAGTTCCAGGCGGTCGGCTGCCCCGACATGGTGAGTGGGGGTCTGCGCGGGTCCCCGTGCAGGAGGCAGAAGCACCGGCGCCCCTACCCGCCTGCCCACCTCCCTGGCTATCGTGCCCACTTGTCCTCGTGACGCCCCTTCCCGGTGGCCCAGCCCTGCTGAAGACGCTCGGCACCCCCCACCTCTCCCAAAAGGGGCGCCTTGGCTCGCCCGCGCTCTGGCCGAAGACCCCAGTGCTCGCTCTGGACTCTCCCCTTGTCCCCCACGCCACGTCCAGCACCCCCGAAGTCCTCCACGCCCCTGCTAATGCCCTGGGCCCCCCTTGCCTGCCCCAGCTCCCCGACTGGCCTCTGCGGCCTCCATCTGCCCTTCGCTGGCCGGGCCGTCCTCCAGCACTCCGACCTCAGCCCGTGTCCTGCTCGCAGGCCGCACACCCACCAGCTTCCGTGCGGCTCCCGCAGGCCGGGTAGCCCTGCCCCCGCAGGAGCGTCCTGTGGAGACCGGGACGCCCTGGCGCTCTGCCGTGCAGCGGCACTTCCGGTGCAGGCGGTGCCGTCCCTTGACGTGGCCTCAGGCCTGGGCTCGTGCTTTTCTAAGGACAGTGCACGCGGACGGCGCCTCCTGCACGGCTCAGTCTGCCCGGCGTCCGTGTTCTGTGCAGCGCCATGCTGGCCCAGTCCCACTCAGGCCCGGTTCCCCATGGGCTGGCTTGGCCGCGCGTGGGCCGGGGGTGCTCCCTGCTGCGCCCCTTCCACGGTGCAAGTCAGGACGGGTCGTGGGGCTGATTCCAGCGTTGCTCTAACGCCGGACCGCGGGCCTGAGCACAGGGACAGCCGGCTCTTCCCAGGGGATGGGCACGGTGGGCCCCGCCACGCTCCCGGGAACGCCGGGGGTCTCCTGTCCCCGGGGCGTCCTCGCCACAGGCGCCTTGTTTCCGCTTCTGGTGGTCTCGGCGCGTTGGGTATTTTTAAACGCGTTGGGGTGGGGGGGGGGCTGTGGCTGCGAGGTGAGACCCGTGCATGCAGGCCGTTGGAGGGTCAGCGCGGCCGCCCGCCCTGCCCCGGCGCCGTTTCCCGCGGCGCGTCCCTCTGTCCTCGCAAACGTAAGCGAGCGATCTAGGGGAAGGCGTGGACTTTCTGGAGCGCGATGGACTTCAGACAGTGACCGTGAAGCACTGGCAGGCAGACGAGGTGGCACTGGCCTGCCGCGCCGAGACCGGCGGGGCCCCGGGGTCCCGGGAGGGCTGAGTGCAGGTGCGGTGGGCGACCCCATGCTGTCTCCGCAGGTGGAGAGGGAGAAGCTGCAGGAGCACGAGGCTCAGCGGCTCCGCGAACACCTCGCCATGCTGCTGGGTGCCCTCCCGGAGGCCAGGCCCCCGCCCCAGGGCCCAAGCAAGGCCAGCACCCTGGGCTCGGGGCCGTGCGGCGCCGCCGAGCTCCTGCAGAGGTGCGAGGCCCTGGAGCGCAAGACGGCCACCTTCGAGAACATCGTGTGCGTGCTGAACCGCGAGGTGGAGCGGGTGGCCATGACGGCCGAGGCCTGCGGCCGGCAGCACCGACTGGACCAGGACCGCATCGAGGCCCTGAGCAACAAGGTTTGTGCGGGGTGGGGGGCGCAGGGTGCCCATCTACAGCACGACATCACGCTGCCTCTGAGCAGAGCCCCTGTGAGCCCCGTTCACAGTGGACCCGTCTCGGGGGGCCGCGGTGGCCCTGTGCTCTGCGTGGGTGACACTGAGCCCTCAAACCTCTGGCCCAGGGGGGTGGGGGACGGCCAGGCCGAGAGGCTGATGCTTGAGGGCGCGGTCCTGGGGAGACTGCAGGGCCCCCCGGGGCTCCCCCTCTCAGGGCTGCCTCCCCCCCCCCCCCCCCCCAGGTGCAGCAGCTGGAGCGGAGCATCGGCCTGAAGGACCTGGCGATGGCCGACCTGGAGCAGAAGGTCCACGAGATGGAGGCGTCCACCTTTGACGGAGTGTTTGTCTGGAAGGTCTCGGACTTCGCCCGGAAGCGCCAGGAGGCCGTGGCCGGCCGCACGCCCGCCATCTTCTCCCCAGGTGCTGTTCTGGCGCGTGCCCCCTGCCCCCCGCCCCCTGGGCCGGTCTGTCCCCTGCTGACCCTGGAAGCGACCTGCCTCCCTGGTCGCTGAGCTCCGCGTTGGCGCTCGGCTTCGCCGTGGGGCCGCCCAGAGGGTGGGTCTCCCCACACCAGCTCCAGCCGGGCTGCAGCTGCTTGTCACCCCGTGCCTGTGGGTCCCCTGGAGTGTGCTCGATGTCCCCGGAGGGCCCTGTGCACCGGGCGTGACCGGCTGGCAGCCAAGCAAAGGTGGTCCCGGGGACACGCGCGGGGAAGCCTGTGCTGCACGTCGTGTCCTGCTGCTGGACCGGCGGCCGCTCCGGCTGTCCTGGCTGTCTCCTCCTCCAGGCCGGGCAGGGCTCCCGCCGCCCTCGGGGTCACAGACAGTTCACGCAGGGCCAGTTTGGGGTTCCGTCAGGGTCCTCACAGACGCCGTCTGTGGTGACTACTTTTTAAAAAAGATTCACGTTTGCTAGCAGCCGAGTCAGCAGACCCTGAGCAGAAAGTCCCCTCTTTGCACCCTGAGCCTGCGCGCTCCCTGGGTCTGCTTCTCGGGGGGCAAGTGGCCGCGCCCCGTGGCCCGGCCTCACCGGCACCGCCCCGCAGCCTTCTACACCAGCAGGTACGGCTACAAGATGTGTCTGCGGCTCTACCTGAACGGCGACGGCACCGGGCGCGGGACGCACCTGTCCCTCTTCTTCGTGGTGATGAGGGGCCCCAACGACGCCCTCCTGCGGTGGCCTTTCAACCAGAAGGTGCGAGCCGTCCCTCGGTGGCCCTGGGACCCCGGTGGGCGGGCCTGCACGCGGGCCACTCACTGACCACGCTGGTGGCATCCAGTTGGCCCCAGGCCTTGTGCGCGGTGGGGATGACACCAGTCACCGGCTTCACAGCCCTGGGGGACCGGCCGTGGAAGTGCCGCCTCGGGAGCTCATTGTGGAGGCGCGAACACAGCCGCCGGGCCTGTCCCCGAGGCGGCGGCGGGGCCCCCGTGGGAGGAGGATGGCAGGTGTAGGAGCAGGACAGCAGAGCCGTCAGTCCCGCTGCACCGCAGGGCGGCCATGCGCCCTGGTGGAGGGGGTGACGCTGGAGCAGGCTTCTCCTGAAACGGGGTCGTCTGCGGGGGGCTGTGGGCCTCGGTCCCCGGTGCCCGTGGACAGTCGATGCCGGACCAGGCACGGGTCAGCAGAGGGCCTCACTGCGCTGCCCCGCCCGGGCCCTCTCCTCCCAGGTGACCTTAATGCTGCTCGACCAGAACAACCGGGAGCACGTGATTGACGCCTTCAGGCCCGACGTGACCTCGTCCTCGTTCCAGAGGCCGGTCAGCGACATGAACATCGCCAGCGGCTGCCCCCTCTTCTGCCCCGTCTCTAAGATGGAAGCCAAGAACTCGTATGTGCGCGACGACGCCATCTTCATCAAGGCCATCGTGGACCTGACAGGGCTCTAGCGCCTCCCGCGGGGGTCGGGGGTCAGGGGCAGCCTGGCCAGTGGCCTAGTGAGGAGCGTGGGCCTGAGCCTCGCTCCGGCCGGCAGGCGCCGAGTTCACGTGCCATCGGGAGCGGCCGCCTCCGGGAAGAGGGCGATCGGCGCAGGGTCACGGCGGCCCGGGCCTGCGGGTGCTGCCGGCGGTGTCCAGCGCGGTGCCCAGAGCCCCCCGTGGGAGCAGCCAGCCGAGGGGCGCGGGGGGAGGCGGGGCCCCGCGAGGAGGGGGCTCCCCTGCCGGCCACAGCGAGGGGCCCTGGGAGGAGGGGACTTGCCCTGGCTCTGAGGGCACGCCTGCTGTGTCACCTGGCCAGACCGGCGGCCGCGGTGGCTCGTGCCCCTGGGCGTCTGTCCCCGCGCCTGCAGGGTGTGTGGGTGACGCGCAGCCTCCGGGACACGTGTGACAGCCGTGCGGCCGTGGAGGAGTCATTATTAAACCGTCACATCTCTGTGCTGAGTGGTGTGCGCGCAGCTCCCCGCAGGCCCCACCTCCGCCCACGTCACCTCCTGGAGCAGTTCCACGGGTCCCCTGACATTTCCAAGCCCCGACTGCGGGCCTCCTGAAGCTGGTCATTCTGGAATGTTCTTTGCTGGCTCCGTTTCCCTCAGGCGAGCAGGACTACACATTCCCCCATTCCAGGCCCGTCCCGCCGCTCCGGGAGAGTGGCCAAGGGTGCAGACCTGGGGTGCCAGCGGATGGCTGCCTGCACCTGGCCGCACTGGTTCCCTGTGGTCCCTCGGGGCCCGAGGCGGAGGCCGGGCCCAGGCTGCCGGGTCTGCAGTAGGGCCTGCGGCACCCGGGACTGCGCTGGGCACCGTCACGCACTTGTGCTTCGAGCAGCTCCACGGCAGGCACAGACTAAGACGGCACACGCGTGCGCCTCCCTCCACCCGCCTAGCTCTGCCCGCGCCGTCCGTGTGGACATCTGACCGGCACACGAGGCCCCTGCACTTTCAGAGTTCCAGGGTTCATGTGCCGAGCGCACGTGTAGCTGCCTTACACCCCCCCGGATTTGAAAACGTCGCCTGCAGCACCCACCACGCGGGTGGGAGTGCCCTGCCAGTTGGCCACAGACAGCACCCCCAGTCCCACAGGCACTGACCTCGGAGCTTCCCTCCTGACCCGGAGGCAGAGGCCCCTGGTGGGGACTGCAGTGTGAGTGGGGGGCCACCGTTCCGGGACCCCAAGGACAGCCGGCCTGCCTCGGCCCATCTGTGCCGAGTTGCCAGTTGGCTGGGAGTCTGTCCCGATGTTCCGGACACGGGTCCTGGGTGGTGCCCTGGACCTGAGTGCTGGGGTCTGGGGGCGGGTGTGTGGACAGAGACCGAAAATCCAGATGCGATCCGTGGGCGACCTTTTCCTTACAGGCGCTGTCGAGCGCTTAGGGAGAAACCCCAGCCTTCCGCCGGGTTGCAAACACCCTTGTGTTTCCTTCTGACGGTTCTGGCGTCTTTGTAACACCGGGTCTCCACGAGGGGAGTTGCAGGCCCGCCCTCGCGCTTGCCCAAAGCAGCTGGGCGCCCAACCCTGCCCGCCTGCAGGAAGCAGGTCTGTCTGGAGAACAGGCCAGAGCAGCTGAGGGCCAGGGGCCCCTGCAGTGCAGAGCAGGGTCAGGCTGCAGGAGCCCCCGCCTCTCCTGGAGAACGCCAGTGCTCCGGCGGAAGACCCCAGAGCAGGCCTTGTCCAGCCACCTGTCACCTCAGGATGCAGCAGCTCACCCGCCGAGGGCCAGCCCCGTCACAGGGCTGCCCGTGACCCTGGTTGGAGCACCCCCGCCCCCCAGCCCCTGGCTGCCTCAGACGCACTGTCTGCGTGCAGTCACCTGCTGTGGATGGTTGTAGCACGGCCGTCGGTGCCCACCTGCTTAGCGTGCAGCCTGCCAGGCCAAGGGGCGCGCGGGTGCGGGGACGCGGCCCCCGGTCAGGGAGGCGCCTGCGCGTGGAGTTGCTGGGCCATGGAGGAGCTGTCTGATTACGCTCCCAAGCGGCTGCGCCAGCGCCATGCCCACCGGCACGGGGCTTCGCTTTGTGCCTTTATTTGACCCTCCTCTCTCGCCTCCGCCTGTCCAGAACTTCCGTTCCATCTTACTTTTTCAAGGGAAAAATAACTTTTTTAAGACCCAGCAGATCCCAGCGTGGCGCGTGCTGTCTGCCCATTGGACAGCACCATTGTGGCCCTTCTTGAGGAAGGACACGGCCTCAGGCCGGCACATGGTGCTCTCAGGCCGGGCCTTGGTGACCTGGTCTCAGAACTCTGTGTCGATGTTTTTCTCGGCATTTAGAAGATCTGCCTGAAAAAAAAAAAAAAAAAAGAAGATCTACCTGCACTGTCACCGGGCCTGTCCCCGGTGACATGTCGGCTGCAAGTTTGCTTTCTAAAATCTGTCACTTAGTATGACTGATTTCTGCTTCCCCGGGAGCAGCTGTGTGGCTGACGTAGGCAGACGCCGTCACCCCCACAGCCACAGGCCTGCTCTCGCCCCTCCAGTTTCCTCTTTTCACAAGTGACACTTAGATGGAGCCATCCCATGTGTGACCACGGCCGGCTCCGTCCCTCAGCAGAGTCCGCACGCTGCGTGTGGAAGAGCTGCTGCATCTCACATTGCAGCTCGTCTCAGCTGTGCACCTGCCGGGGGGCGCTGGGCTGCTCCCCCACGTCGGCAGCCCCGAACCGAGCTGCTGTGAACGAGGGGGCACGGGGTCTCGTCGAGACAGCGTTCCATGTCTCAGGAGTGGCGCTGCCAGCTCACACGGTGACTCATTTAAATTCGTAACACACTGCCGAGCCACCTTGCAGGGCAGCTGCTTAGGGCCTGAATGTTTGTGCACCCCCAAACAGTAGGGGGGTCTTTGGCAGGTGGTGAGGCTGTGAGCGTGGGGCCCCCATGAATGTGATTCGTGCCCAGATGAAAGGGACCCCTCAGAGCCCCCTCGCCACGTGTGGACGCAGCAAGAAGTCTGACCTAAGCAGGGCCCTCCCCACCACGTGGCACCTGACCCCCAGCTTCAGCCAGAACTGTGAGGAAGGAACGTCTGGGAGCCCCCAGCCATGGTGTCGGGTGGCTGCAGCCCCACTGGCCCGAGGCCGGAGCTGGGGCCTGGTGCTCCCACCAGTGCGGGTCGGTCCCCGCCGCTCCCCGTGCTCAGGGGCACCGAGCGCGCATGTGCACGTGCTGGCCACCTAGCTTGTCAGTTTTCAAGTCCTGCGTGTCAACTGCTGCGAAGCCGGGCTGTGCTTGCGGGGTCGCGTCTGAGAAGCTTCATCTCCAGATCGCTGAGGTTTTCTGGGGCTTCTTCTGGAAGTGTCTGTCGTCTTGCCGTTGACATTTAGGCCTGTGGTGCACCGAGTCGGTTTTCCTATCAGTTGTGAGGCTTCGCTCTGGGTCTTTTGTTGCAGCACCGTTTACTGAAGCGAATACTCCCCGCGTGGCTGTCCACGTGGCGGCAGCTTCTCCTCTCTCTCACTGACTTTTGTACTTCCGTGAAGCATTCATTTGCCGTATTTGTGTGACATGTTGTAGCTTTCTTCCCTACTGTCTTCATTAAAAGTTACAGTAAATATCAGCTCAAGCGGTGCGGCTCCTCCCACATTATTCTTGTTTTTAAGAATTGTTTCAGCTGTATTTGTTCCTGTGCGAGGACACAGGCGTCGTGGAATCACCTGGTCTGTACCTCCCACACACCCAGCCTAGAGACCCCTGTGGGGGACGACACCTCCGGTGGGTCTTCCCACCCAGGAACGTCCCTTGTCTCTATCTAGGTCTTCAGTGGCAGTTGCGTTGTGTGGGATTCGGCACACGCGTCCCGTGCGCGTTTGGTTAGGTCTGTGCCTAAGCACTTCTTGCTTTCTTGCACCAACGTAACAGGTCTTGGTGTTTAACCCTCCCAGCCTGCTGTACCGATTTCTCGGTCACTTCCGAACCTGCCGCTGGACCGCGGTACCTAATTCTCCGTACTGTGCCTCGTACGTGAAGAACATGACTCCAAGTCCCATCTTATTGTAACCCCTTGTTTGCATGGAACTAACATTTTTCTGTATCATGTTGGTTTTTTCACTTTCATGCTCAGGAGCCCAGGGACAGGGGACAGTTAGGTGCAGGGCCTCGGGTCTGG
>PVJL010017193.1:0-18901 GCA_004026885.1 Lyroderma lyra
GGCCAGGAGGAGGGGCTGAGGCCCGGAGAGGGCGGGACTGAGGCCAGGAGGAGGGGCTAAGACCAGGAGGAGGGGCTGAGGCCAGGAGAGGGCGGGACTGAGGCCCCGAGAGGGAGGGGGTGGGAGTGGGGCAGGGCTAAGGTCAGGTGGTTGTGGGCTGAGGTAGGAGGTGGCCCCCCCATAGAACAGACCCAGCTGAACGTGAGCCCCAGGTCAGGCTGCCTCTACAGCACCTCTGACAGGCACGCACCGAGATTGTCCCACTAGGGGATGAGGCCTGGGGACACACCCACCTAGCCCTGGCCTCTGCTCCCCTGCTCTTTGTACTGTCCTCTGCATGGCCACCTGTGCTTCCTTGGCCAGAGAACACCTTCCAGCAGGACACCGGAAGCCATTGACAAGCAGAGGAACAGTCTGCTGGTGACATCCCAGGTGGCCTGAGCAGAGTGTGGCCAGGGCAGTGAGGTCGGCTCCCTCCCCCTCCTCAGCCACCCCTGCTGCCATCAGCACCCGTCCACCACCCAGAGGACCCTCCACTGCACCTGCATGTCCACAGGCACCTAGGAAAGCCTTCCCAGGTTGCCCACCCCAACCCGTGTACAGGGAGAGGGTCATGACCTTGGCCGAGGACAGGATCCTCCGCCCTCCCCTTCCCGGGGGTGCTGAGCTCCTCGGCCTTCCGCACTCCATAAACATTAATGCAAAAGCTCCTCTCTTCCTAGCGGACCCCTGGTGCCATTGTCTGAGAGCCCCTGACGAAGCTGACCTGAAAAACTCAGTAGCTGGTGGCCAACACCCAGTTTCTCCAGGGTAATATGAAAGTGACAGGCCAGCGAGCTGGAGGCCATGGCCCAGGGACAGTCAGGCGCAAAGCACAGGAAGCTGGAGGCTGGGCTCAGGCCTGCGGGTCACGGCCATGAGCGCGGGGAAAAGAGGGGCCCGGGGTCCTCACCCTCAGACCACCCCCAGTCAAGCCCCCAGGCTGGTCCTCCCCCAGGTGAGCCTCTCCTTGGAGAAGGAAGGCTCTGCCTGGGGACGGGTGTCAGCGGAGGGCAACCCTGGGCCCTCCGTGGCGGGAGGCACCTCTCCCGGGCGGGGGTGGGGAGTGGCAGTACTCTGGGCCCTCGTTTCCTCCTCTGTGACGGGGGCCAGGCCCTGCCAGCACCTGCCGAGGGCTGTGACCTGGATGTGACCCCACGTGAAGGTGAGTTTGCCCAGGTGAGGGAAGCGCGGTCGTGGGTGCAGCGGGCTCTCAGGCAGAGCCCCAGAAGCTCAGGCCAGGATGGTGGCCCTGGGGACATGAGGAGTATGCACAGAGGACACCCAGCAAGTACGCACTTGGGCGAGTAATTGCAACAGACACGCCCATGTACCCCAGCGCCGGGCTGGGCTCCAGAGCCAGCCCCCCGAGGGTGGACACCCCGGGCTGCGGGAGGCAGCTCCCAGCCGCCATGTCCACCTGCAGGTCAGGGGCGAGGTCAGGGGCAGGGCGAGTCAGGGACGCACCCTCGTTGTCTCTCGCTGCATCATGTCTGCAAATAAATGGGATAATTCGGTTTCCAGGCCGCTTAACCTTTTCACTTGGCATAAATTGTGATCACCCAAATAAATGCAGGCAAATCACATTAAAAACATATATCTACGAAGCACAGTTATTCAAGACGTCTTCCAACCCTGAAAAATACCTGTGACTTACGAGCAGAAGAAGAAGCAAGGGGCCCAGCGCAGAGCCACACGCACCCGTTTCTGCCTCTGCGGCCTGCAGACGGGCGTTTTGATGCTTCGGGGCCCTAAGGACCGAACGTCCCACCTCAGACAGGTCAAAGGTCAAAGACACCACTTCTCCTGGCTTCCAAATGGGCACGGAGAGGGGTGAGAGGTATGAGCGGGTGGAACAAACAATTGCAAATTGTGTCTCAGCAAGTTAAGAGTCAAACGGAAGGAGTCGTGGCTGATGATTCCACCAAAGCCATTTAATGAGAACGGACGTGACTGTAGGCATTGGGGGGAGGTCCGCAAGCCCCCAGGGCAGCCCCCAAAGCCTGGTCCACCCTTCACAGGGAGCCAGGCTGGGCCACGGCCTCCGGCAGGGGCTCCTCTGAGGGGTGGCAGCCCGCCGGCACTGAGGCCCCCTCTGGGACCTGGTTCCCAGGGGTGTGCGGCCATCCCGCTCCAGGGGCCCCTTGTGCCTGTGTGGGGACTGTGGCCTCCCGTTCACCACGGCTGGCTCCCTCAGGTGACGGAGAGGTCAGGCCTCCCAGGAGGGCCCCGCTCCCGCAAGGGCGCTGCCTGGCGGTCAGCCCTGGGGTGCCCAGGCTCGCGTGCAGGGGCCTCTGCGGACGCTCTCGTAGGCAAGGCTCTGGACTTCCGAGAGCGGAGCAGAAACGTTGCCAAATCCACCCAGCGAGGCCGAGCTGGGCTGCGTGGCCATCGGAGTCACGTTTAACAAGGCGCGGGAAGGCTGTCTGTCCCTCCGCCCGGGTTCCCAGGGGAGCGAGGGGGACAGTTGAACACAACGTTGTGCTCGGACGCCCCCTGCGTGCAGCCTGGAGCTCCCAGCCGCGCGCCCAGAGGAAGACAAGGCCAAGGAAGCTCATGCCCTCTTGCAGGCTGGTCCCAAGGTCACAGTCATGGAGTTGGGCCTGGAAGCCATGCAGGTGGAGGGCAAGGTGGACACAGGACATGCCTGAAGGAGCTGTTCCTGCAAACGGTGGGGAGACGAGGACCTTTGGAGATGGGGGCGGGGGCGGTGACAGAAAGCCTGCCACCGGGCGTCTGCTTGTCACGGCTGAGCCACTGCTCACTTGCACCAGGACTGCGTGAGGGTTCAGCCCGGGGACTTGGGGCTGGGGGTCACCCCACAATAAGCGGAGAGCAGCCGCAGGGCGAGGCCCGCGTATCCGTCCGCCCCAGGCGGGGGAGCTGTTTAGCAATGTGTGGCTCAGAGCGGAAAACGCTTCTAGAACCCCGGCTCAGCGGCGGCTCAGTCAGCAGCGACACGTGGTCACTCAGCACACAGGGAGCTTGTGTCCCAGTAAGGACACCGAGAAGTCACCCGCTGATGGGTGGCTGTGAGCAGTCGACCCGCAGGTCATCCCCCCGACAGCTCAGCAAAGCACTGACAGCCCATGGGCGCCGTTAGGTCACTTTCAGCTCTGTCACGACGTCGCAAACAGTGAGCCCGGGGACACCCTTCCCCGGAGCCTTGTCACCGGGCACCTGCTGACGCTCGCGCCCCAGCGATGGGCCGGCCCTGGCCGGGGTTGTGGGAGGGGTCCTGTCCAGCCCAGAGCACCCGGCACGGGGCTCCTGTGCCCGCAGGCCCCACTGTCCCGCTGGGCCTGCCCAGCGGGCCGGAGCCCAGGGCTGGGGTGCCCTGGCCTTTAGTTACCCTGGATTCCAGCTTCTGCGGAGAGACCGCGGGCTGCTCTCTGGCCCGTCCCCCCTTCCCAGAGCCTTTTCTTGCTGTTATTAGAACTGTCTATAAAATATGAATCCCAATTCCATGATAGTCATAAAAGCCATAAAATCCTACGTCTGCCATGAAAATATTCCGTGATTTATTTCTGTGAGAACCGAAGCTCGGGGCTGCAAGAGGAGGTCGGCGCTTGCACGTCGCGAACTTTCAGGAAGGCGCTTTGCCCGAGTCGCTGTCGTTTCATGTTTCTTCGTCCTAAAACAGCTCTGAGTTCAAAGCAGGGTCACGGGGTCACGGGACAGTCCTGCCTTACCTGTCGGTGAAAGTTCGCGTTCACTGCAGTTTAATTTTCCCCCTTTTGTGGTCATTTTTCCCCTGGACACGACACGATTTGTGCATTTGTTTTGTTTTGTTTTGTTTTGTGCCGACGTCTTTGGGGAAACAGCAGGTGATTAGCCAGACCGTCCGACCAGGGGACGATGCTGCCACCTCAGGTCACGGGGCGGGTCTGCTGAGGCCAGAGGCCTGAACACAGGACGTGAGTAGAGGGGCGAGTGGGAGAGGGCAGGGGAAGAATCGCTCCTTTGCCCCAAGCCCCCAGGTCAGTCGGCCGGCCGATCAGGTGCCCGTGCGGGCCCGTCCGCCCCACTGCTGGGGACCCGGGAGGAGGAGGTCGTCAGGGAGATGGGACCGGCAGCTGAGCAGGGGGAGAACCCAGCGAGGGAGGGCCGGCGAGGCTGAGGGGCCCCTGCTCTGGCCGGGGGGGGGGGGGCGGTGAGGACAGAGTGCAGGCGTCCACACAGGTCCCCTCGCTCGGACGTCGGGCGTGAGGACAAGGTGGATCAGGGCAGCAGAGGAGGCACAAGGACGGTGCAGAAACTGGGCAGAAACTCGGGGACGCTGGCTGGGACGAAGGGACAGTGGTGTCCACAGCACGTGGCACCAGCCCAACCACGACCCAGCTCCAAGTCCACCTTGCCACGTGGCCCGATCTCCCGCCCAAAGGCCCTTGCCGCGTTGGAACGGTATCAGAGGTGGTGGGAAGAAGGCTCTCGGCCTGCAGGGTACATGTGGCGCTGGGGATGAGTGGAGACTGATCTAAGTTTTCATTTCAAAAGCCATCCGATCCGACGTGCCGATGGGGCGTTTCACACACCTCATCAGAGTTCAAAGGCGGCAGCCTGCGCGGGCGCCCAAGGTGGGGAGCAGATGTGGGGGCGGGCGCGGGGCGGGCCTCGGCCTCTGCAGAGCGGCCGGCCGCCATCTGACGCCCCGCGCCGACCGGCCGCGGGTTCCACGCAGGCAGCCCTGCTGCGGGCACGAGCCGTGCGTTCTCTGTACCCCCCGCCCCGCCCCGCGCCCCCACGCGCTGGCCACGGCACCTACAGGGCACGGCATTCGCCCAGAAGTCACAGGTGCTCCAGTGAGGAAGGTACCTGCCCGGAGCTGCCCCGCCCGTTTCCTGTCACCCTTAGGCCCCCGAGTCCGCCAGCTCCAGGGCACCTACGTCGGGTCCCCCATCAGGCACAACCTGGGACAAACACGGATGTGCGGCTGCCTCGTTGGGGGTGCCAACCCAGGAGCAGGGAGGTCAGGCCACCGTGAGCGTGCTCTGTGTGGCTGGTCACCTCTGAGGACAGCAGATGGCTTCGTCTCGTAGGACCACCTCTGAGAGACCCTATAAACCCTGAAGACAGCCCGTGGGTGGGGGTGGGGTGGACCAGAAGCAGAAGAAATCACCTACACGGGGGTCGGAGGTTTGCCCCCCTCCACGCTCTGGGCTGTGCCAACATGGGCATCAGGTGGGCCCCGAGGCAGCCCCCAGCTTGTGGTGCCCGGAGTCACCGGCCTGGGGGTGCTCTCACCTGCACCCGTGTGAAGTCGGGGGGCCTTCTGCGGGGCGGCCACGGTGCTTGCCGACCTCGCTCTGCAGATCCCTTTGTGGGTTCTCAGTGGAGACCCTCCCGCCCGCAGACCATGCTGCCCGGCCGGGAGGTCATTTGCAGGGTCTCTGTGCCCTGAGCTTTGGGGCACAGGCAGCAGCTGTGTGTGCTGGGCCCCGAGGAGTCCAGGAGCTGCCCGACCCTCAGTGGCAGCCTCTGGAACGTGAGGGAAGATTCCGTCTCGCAGACATCAGCAGACGAAACCCACCGTTGAAGCCAGTAACCCTGGTGTCACTTTGAATCTCACGTCCCAGGTCGTGCAGACAGGAGACAAGTCCGTGTCCGTCGGCTTTGCCCGAAGCCACCACTTCCGTTAGAGCAGCAACAAGCTGAGTTCGGGCGGTGGGAAGGCGCCCGGGCCGGAGCGCGACACACGCGTCTCCCCGAGGGCCTTTCGTGACTCAGTGGCCGTCGGACAGACAAGAGTAGAAGCATCTGGAGAAATGGGAGGAGTTCTGTGAAAGGAAACCCACCCGGCAGGCATGCGCACCTGACTGGGAAAAGGGACAAACGTACGTGGTAGGATGCGGGCGGCTGTGACCGGGCGGCTGGTTCCCACAGCATGAGGGGACCCCCTGACGTAGGTTGGGGTTCCTCCTCCTCCCCTGACCCAGCAGCCCCCTCCCGGGAGTCCCTCCCGGCTTCCGGCTTTGGCTGACAAGGGCACTTTCGGTGCTGAGCCACCTCGCGCCCTGGTGGCTCCAAAGCCCTCACTGGGGACGACGGGCCACACGGACGCGGGGCGCAGCCGCCCCCCAGCAGTGAATGCAGTGCGCGTTGGAAGTCTCTCCTCGCCGAGCCTAACGAGACTTTGCCCGTGTGGTGTCCCCCGTTTTCAGGTGGGAGTGAAGACCTCTCACACGTTTTCTAACTTATTCCCTGGTATCTGTCATGGGAAGAGAGTTTCTCTGTGCCGACTCGTTAACGTTCTCGTTGTTCCCGCCAACCCGGCACCCCAGACGCATCCCAGCGGCGAGAACGGAAAACAAGGTGGTTTTAAAGTGGAATTATTTTGAGCTCTTCTGTTTGGGGGCTGTCCAACACGGGAACGGAGAAGAGTGGGTCCAACACCACCAAGGGGACCAAAGCGCTCTGCAGGAGGGACAGGAGGGACAGGAGGAGCTCTGCGGCCCGTGCCACCGCAGAGGCCGGGAGGGACAGGCCCGGCCGGGCTCACCGCGGTCTCCGTCACCGGCCGTGCCGGTCCTGACTCACGGCCACCTGTCAGCTCAAGGAAGCGTCCCTCTGTCCCCGTGTGCTGCAGCCGGAGCTGTGGGGAGGTCATCCTTGCGTGGACACAGAGGCCACAGCGCAGCGTGCGTCGTGCTGGCGGGGGTGACCCAGTCTGCCACGGGCCATCGGAGCGGGGCTGGGAGGCCGCTGTGCGGTGCGAGGCGATGCGGGCACCTGCTCCACGGCGTCCCCACGTGCTTAGCCCGGGAGAAGCCATTTGTTGGCGGGGACCCCGTGCCTCTGCGTACTTTTTAATGCAATAAAATTGACGGATGAGCCCTTTTGCAACAGGTTTGGAGAAGGAAGTGTGGGGCTCCGACCCGCCCCCCGTGTCTGGAGGGCGGCTCTGACAGCAGCCCTGAAGAATCACCGGCCGCGGGCACCCTCCCGCCGTGTCGTGTCGCGTGGGTTCCTATTAAATTCACGACAACAAAAAGGCTACTCGAGGCGCCCTGGGAATGACCGCCCCTCCACGCCTCCCCTTCCCCGGGGCGCGCCAGGCCCGCGCCCGTAAAGCTGCCTGCTGTCTCGTGTCACGAAAAGAAACAGCTTTGCCCGGGAACGCCATTACTGGGTAATGAGGCGTGCAGCAAAATATACCTTCGGCAGCCACTTGATGAAGGCTTGCTGACACACCAGACCAGACAGAAATGCTTTTCTGTATGTTCTTCCTTATTTTGTCCATCAATCACACCATTAGTCAAAGCAGACAGACCTGTCCGCCCAGCCCAGATGCGGAGTGCCCGGCGAGCGGCGGACAGGTGTTCCGGCGCCCCCAAAACGCCAGCCTGCCATGACAAAGGGGCGCGGGCCTCCTGGTGGGGGCGGGCGTGCCGGAGAGACGCCGAGCGGAGAAGTTGGGGAGCAGACTTCTCGGGAGCTGGCCGGCGTCGCCGGGACTGAGCCAGGCAGGGACGCCCAGAGGGCCAGGCCGGAGGAGCCGTCTCCCGTGGCCACTGAGGCGCCCACACAGGACACTCCGACACAAGAAGCAAACACACGGCACTTCCCCACGACGCTCTCCACGTCCCGAGAGCGGGCAGTGCCGGGGGGCAGGGTGGGGTGCTCCAGGCCACCTGGCCCCGGCCCAGCGCACCCCTGAGCTGCTGGGGACCTGCGGGGGAGTGGCCCCTCTGTGGGCACCGCCTCCCCTCCCCAGCCCATTTGCCATTTCTTCCTTCTCAGCGTTGTTTCCGTGACGCTTTGTACCTGGAACTTAACAGGTTAAGGAAACCGACCATATGGAGGCGTCTTCGGCGGCTCCCGGCTAGCGGTTGCAGCGAGCCCCGGAATGAATCTGCGCTTTGTTACCTCCTGGCGACGCAGGACCAGCTGCTCGGGCCCCGCCCCCACCGGGCCGTCCAGCCCCGGCGGCCAGGGCGACACCGTGTCACCGAGCGGGCACCGTTCTGTCTTCTCATGTTTTGAGCAGGCTTCGTGTTTTAAAACAGAAAAACAGATCGTTTCCACCCGGGCCGCACGATCTCCCGTATTAAGGCCTGAGGTGACTGTGACATTTGTGGTGATCGATGAACCGGTATTGACACGTTATTGTTAGCGACGCCCACGCCCATCCAGACCCACTCGGCTTCCGCCTGACGTGCTCCGTCGGCCCCAGGACCCCACCCGGGAGACCCCACCACGTGTCACTGCCGTGTCTCCTCGGGCTCTTAGCTGCAGCCGTTGCTCTGACTTTCCTTGTTTCCGACCTTGACAGTTCTGACCTTGACCCCAAAATAGCATGGGCCATTTCTGATGTCGTTTGTGTTTTCTGAATTGAAGGCGTGTGTGCGTGTGTACATGCACACGTGAAGACAATGCCCTTGAGCGCGTGAGTGACAGTGCCGAAGCTGGGGACGCCTGGGCGGGGGTGGGGCGGGTCCCACCTCAAGGTCAGAAGTCTTCCCGCAGCCCCAGCGGCAGCTCCAGTCAGCCCCGAGCCGACCTTCCCAGCGCTGAGCAGGGCGGGGACCCCAATGCCAGACGCAAGCCCACGCGCCCACCTTGAGCTGCGAATGAAGCCTGCAGGGACCTGCTCCCGGCTGTCCAGACGCGAAGCCAGCACCGCGTCAACCGGAGCGGCCACGAGACGCCACCCTGGCCTGACTCGGTCGGGGCCAGTGGGGTGGAGCAAGGACTGTGGGGACACCGCGGTGACAGGCTGGTGCGGGCCGACAGGACGGGGGCGATGGGTCACCCGGAGGCCTGAAGGCGCCCCGCCCCGGGACCGGCCTTTCCTGGGCAGGTGCTTGTCGGGGCCCCGCCTCCCCCGACCTCCAGGACGCTCAGAGGGAGGGGCGTCAGGTGGCGGAAGGCGGCTCCTGAGGAGGGAAGCCTGTGCACTGCGTCTGCTCTCGGCGCTTCGCTGGCCCGCCAGGACCCCACGGCCCCCCGCAGCCTGGACGCGGGGCCCAGGAGCCCGCACACCCCGGGCGAGACCGCACAGCGTATCCTCGCGTGGCCTGAGCCGTTGGGTCGTCCACGTGCTGCGCGCCGGCCTTCCCCAGAAGGGCCACCGGAGTGCAATGAGTGGGGCCAACTCCCCACTCAGCCCGGTCATCTGACACGTGTCCTTGGGTGGGGCGGGTGGCGCTTTGAGAGCCCTGCCCCCCCCACCCGTGGGAGCCTAGGCGCCTGGCGTGTGGGGTGCCTCCCGTCGGTCTGGGTCGCTTTCACAGAGTGCCCACCGCTGTGAGGCCAGGTGCCAAGGCCACTTCCGCCCTTAGTGACCTCCGGACAGCTGGGCAAACAGGACGGGGTCCCCCCTGGTGGCTGGTGACTGGACAGGGAGTCCCCCTGACTCACTGAGGGCCGGCCTGGAGGCCAGGCTGAGCGACCGAGAACCTCTGTCCTGGGACTCCGAGGGGGACCCAGGGTGCCTCGGTGCCTCCCGGCCGTGAGGATGGTCAGGGCTGGTCGGGGCCTGGGGGACACCGGGGAGGGCAGTCATCGGTGTGAGAAGGTGGAAGTATCAGACCATGTGGGCTTGGGGATGGGTGGCCATCTTTCCTGATTCCAGCACCTTCTGCTGCCCTGGGGCACCGCCCACCCACGTTTTCAGAGACAGGCCCCCAAGCCGTCCTGGCAGCCCCCACGCCCGTGGAGCAAGTCCGGGGAGGGCCGTGTCCTGCGTCTCAAATGCCCCTCCCCATGGCCGCCCCGCCCAACGGGCCTTCCCAGGACGTGGTCTCCCCGCAGACACGGGAGCCACTGCCATGGCAGCAACACGGGGACAGCCGTCCAGGCAAGACAGGTCACCTCGCATTCCGAACACGGACGCAAAGGGGACACCCACAGAGCGGTTTTTGCTTTCGAGGGACACCGGAGAACAATGGTGAAAACCCTGTGGCACCCAAAAAGTGAAGCCAGGACCTCAACTTCCTCGCCAAGAGCTGGACACGTCCCCTAGCGGCAGGAGCCCAAGTCTGCGGGCGGCAGTGCCTGGGTGCAGAGCGGGGCTCCGGGGCCCCTGCCGGCCATGCGCGGTGCCGTACCCCTCAATACGGAGGGCCCAGCAAAAGGCGGATTCTTCTGGAGGTTCCAGCACGAACGCCTTATTAGCGAGCTTTGGCCGGACGGTTCCGTGCAGCACGGCGCGGTCCTGCGCACCCTGGGAGCAGGGAGGGAGCCCTCCTGTTGCCGGCGAAGCGGGGGGCACAGCGGGCAGCGGGGGGTGCGGAGGTCAGATGTGCACGTGGTCCCTCTGCTGGCCCAGCTCCTGATGAGGGCTGACGTGAGGCTCGTCAGGCTGCTGAAGTCACGGGGGGAGATGCATCGAGGTCCCCGAGACCATCCTGTGTGAACACCACAGCGGGCACGTGGGGGCCCGCGTGCCTCGGACGAGACTGACAAGGTTAAAGCTCTCAGAAAATGCCCTGCGCCCCTCAGTGTCCTGTAGAGCGGCTCCTGCGACGCCGGGGTGTGAGGAACGCCCAGCGGCATGCACGGCTGGGGGCCCGCGGGTGGACAGGGCTCCGGGCTGGGGTCCACGTGAAATGGGTGCTCCTCCAGGATGTCGGTCCCCAAGCCGTCAGTGACCACCCACACACTCAGCCGGCTCTGGGACCACGGTGGCCTGGGCCCAGAGTGGTGCCAGCAGTGCGTCCACAGGGAGTCTGGGCACCGACGCTCCTCAGCGGGCACCTCTCACGACTCCCGCGTGTTCGGGCTGTCTGCAGTCAACACGAACACGTCTTCCCCTGCGGTGCCCCCCTATGTCCCCAGCAGGTCTGGAGCTGGGGCACCCTGGGCTGCTGAGAGGTGGGAAGCCTTGTTCCATGAGTGTCCTGCCCCCCAGACGTGCCCAGGGCCCTGGTCAGCCCCACCTGGGCAATGGAGGCGCACAGGCGCCCTGGGCACGTCTGCAAATTTGTGTTCAGTATTTACATAGTAATGGTGGGAAGCACGTGACATTGAGGACTAAAATGGCATGCTTTTATTTTTAACTTTTATCTCAGTACTACATCAGCATAGAATCGTGAAAATGGAAACATCGCTGAAATGCACAGAACGTGTGAGCCCCCCGTACGCCTGTCCCCCAGGCCCCCCGAATGTGAGCGCTGAGGAACAGTCAGGTGTTCTAGTCCCGGTGATTTCTTCCACGCATTTGCACACAGCGTGGGACTTTCATTGATGTAGTGCACTTTGACCCACGTCAGGGGTGTCCGTATGTTATCCTGGTCCTTGATTTCTTCCACTTCCACCTCAAAGCACCTTCAAACCCAAACACTTACTCTTTTTATCAGCTGTTTAGTATTCCAAAGCATAAGCATACCGTAAGTTATTAGAAAATATTTAAGATGCTTCTAATTTTTTTTTCATTATTACAAATAAGACTTTGGTGTACACTCTTGAGTATAGGTCTTTGAACATCTGTGGAAATGTTTCTGTATGCTAGATTTCTAAAATTAAATTAGTTTTTTGAAGGGTATGTAAAGTTTAAATTCAGGTGCCTTCACCAATTGCCCTTGTGAAGAAGCTAATTGATGGTCACCAATGATAGATGACACCGTGTATTGTTTTTGCACCCTTGGCTGCTCAGGATATATTTGTCATTTAAAATTTTACCATTCTGAGGTACAAAAAGAGATCATCTTAATTTAATTTGGATTTCTCTGTTCACTAGAAAGTTGGGATGTTTTAACATATATTTATTGGCTATCTGCATTTTCTGTTCTCTGAATTGTCTAATCATTTTCTTTGCCTAATTTTCTGTGGAGTAATTTTCATTTTTTCTTACTGGTTTTAAGGGGTGGTGTGTAGATTTGAGGGAGTAATTCTTTTGTTTTGCTTCAGTTTCCTCCTGGTACATCACTTGTCTTTTGTTCAGGAGACTTCCGTTTTCATGTAGTCAAATACTTGAGTCTATTTATGTAAAGACCACAGGCTTCATATCTTATTGAGGAATACTCCTTCTACCCTAAGATTACTTTTAAAATTATTTTTATGAACTCCTTAACGCATGTTGAAATGCCAATTATGAACTGCAGATCTGAGTTTCCAAATGAACAGCCGGCTGTCTTCGCCGTGGGTTAACTGGCACGTTCTTTCCCCTCTGGTCCAACGTGCCGCCTGTGTCACAAACTACACTCTCACAGCTCTAGGGGATAAGCTTCCCCCTGCAGCTTGTCCCATCCATCCCTCTATGTCCTGAGACCTCACGGTTGTCATTGTTGTGCCTTTAGATTAAGTGTGGAAATTTGGTGGGAGAATTAATCCTCCCACATCAGGTTTCTTCTTTTTTCAAACTTGTTTTCATCATTTTCCTGCACTGTCTCTCCCATATGATTTTAGAAACTGTTTGTCACATGTATTTAAAAATTGCTGACTAAGAGTTGGTCGGGAGAGATATCAGACACCATCGTGCCTCGGCCACAGCCCCAGCAGGCCCCTTTATTCTAGACACTGCTGGGTCATTTTTCTAAAATAAACTCCCTGCGGGTAAGTCTGCTCCCTGGGGACGTGGTCGTCAGCCCCCGGCGGGACAGCAGTGAGCACTGAGTGGACAGTTAATGTGGGGAAAGCCGATGCATTTGTATCGCTGAGTCTTCCGGTCTCTAGGACTCTTCATTGTGTCACCTTCTTATGTCTTTTATACACTTTTATAGTTTTAGTCAAGTGATGCACATTTTCTGTTAGCTTTATTCTTATGTGTTATATGTGTTTTGTTACTAATCAAACGAGGTATTTTCACAGTGTATTTCCTAGTTGTTTGTTGTTTAGAAATGCAACTTTTGTATATTTATCTTGTATCCAACTACCTTAAATAGTATTTCCAAAGAACTAGATTTGTGAGGTATGCAAATATATTAGCTACACATAGTGATAAGTTTGTTTCTTCTAATGCAATATTTGTCAACTCATTTAATTTCATTTGTGCATTTAGTGGCAAGGACTTCAATCGTGTCGTATCTAATTTCTTAACTTCAAATAAAATATTTCTGACTTTGCATCATTAATTTGGATTTCTTAACCTTTCTATTGGGTTATTTTCTTCATTTCTTAGATGACTATGGATTTGAAAAGTCCTGAATTAGGGGTGAATTTAACTTGATGCCTATTTCTAGAGAATCTCCATTTTCATCTATAATTTCATTAATTATAGCAATAGGTTTCTGAAGTTTTAATTATCCTCTCATTCCTAAAATAAACTCAGTCACAATCAACCTGATTATACTTTGTTTAGAGTTTTTGTATACATGCTCATACATAAAATTTTACTTTGTATGCTAGTTTTGTCTTCTTTCACTGTCAGGGAACTAACTATTATCCTCATACAATGAGTGGGGAAGTTTTCTGTAGAATACAAGAATATCTGGTTTTGAAGACTTAGTACAACTTATCTACAGATGGTCTAGCTGGTACCATTTTAAGAAAGAGTTTTTACTATTTTTAAAAATTCCTTCTATAAATTCTGGTCTTTTGATACGTTTGTCCACTTGAATCCATCTTGGTGGTTTGTATTTACTGGAAAGTTTTTCATTGTGGCTGCATTTTCTAATGTAATGATGTTCACTTAATTTTATAATCGCCTCATTATCTGAAGTTGCATTCTTTTCCTAATTTCTAGTATGAGCTATCATTTTATATACTATTTTTTTCTTGACCATGCTGACCGTTTTTGTGTTTTCTAAGAACCCGATATTAAAGCAAATGGTGTTCTTTTCTATTTTATTAATTTTGGATTTGCTGTTATCAATTTTGTCCTGGTTTCTTGGGGTTTGTATCATTATCCAGCTTCTTGAGTTGTGTGTTTAGTTTATTTGATTTCAGTCATTTTTTGTTTTCTAATATATCCAAGTATCTAATATATCCAAGTTCTTGTGGTTGCTATTATTTTTTTTTAATATTTGAGTGACTTTTATCATGAACTTATGATTTTTATTTTAATTTCCTCTTTAGCTCAAGGCTTATTTTAGAAGCCTGGATTTTTAATTTAATCTGTCTTTATGATCAAAATGATTTCTTATTTGAGAAATTTAAACAAATAATCTTTGTGGCTTAATGCATGGCCCATTTTGTAAATATTTCATGTGTGTGTTTGAAAATCGTGTCAGTTTTCCATTTGCTTGGGAAAAGTGTGCATATATACACACACATATATATAGTTAAGTTTATTGTGTTATTCAAATCTTGTGTAGCATTGATCATTTTTAATGTGTTTTTAATTTATTGTGTTCTAAGGGAGATCATGCAAATATCTCTCGTGTGAGGATTTATTACATTCTCTATATTGCTGTTACTTTTAGTTTTATATTTTTTGAACCTATGTTGTTGGGTATATAAAGGTACCTTGGATATGATCAACTAAAGTGTGCTGCCTCTGCCTGGGGGCGCAGAATATCGTCGAGGTATCGGGCCAAGGGAAGAGGCTGGCAGATTAGGTGAGGGACAGGTGACAGGGCCTTTCAGCGCCACGCTGCAGGCTTTGGCTTTGGTTCCCTATGTACTTTCGCCACCAAAGAGTTCAGGCATGACTGTGATATGGGTCGATTTGGTTCCGGAAAGATCCCTCTAGGTGAACTGTGAGGATGATGATGTGAGAGGGTGGACACACGGCTGGTCAGAGGGGCCCGTGAGCACTGAAGTCTAACAGAGGAGGTAGGAAGAACAGAGAACAAGGCCCACAGTTCACGACATATCCTTTACTGGTAGGTACTTAGCGGCCACACAGCCACTTCCCAGAGAAAAGACCCTGAGGGCACCGGGCCAGGAGACCACAGGCAATGGTCTTGCGAGACCTCCTGTGTCCAGTGCTGAGGATGAAAGACTCTCTGAGAAGGGGTGACTATGAAACCCCCAGCCTGCAGGGGCAGTTCAAGCTGAAAACACATAGAAACTCCACAACAGCATAAATGACAAAGCCACACTTAGCTAGACGGAAAGACAAAATACGTCCGAGGCACTGCCCAGAAAGAGACCTGATGAAGGACAGACGTCCATGACACGTCTTCAGGGCTGGGTTGGTCCAAGGGCTGGTCATCTGGGGCCCTCTGCTTCCTTTGGGCCCCTAAGGAATCCAAGTGGCGCAGCTATGGTACTGTCATTGGCTCCTCCCCTCACTGCTGCAGGAGAGGACAGGAGGCAGGCTGGACCCTGAGCACCCAGCAGCCCGAACATCAAGGTCTGATGGAGCGGCTCCCTTCCTGGAGGCATGCCGGTCCCCCAAGTTCAGGGACAGTCCCGCTCTCCCATCACCCAGGCCCCCCTCGCTGTGCGACCACAGGCACGTACGCAGGTGGAAGTCTGGGAAACGGAACCCCACGCAATAGCACGCCCTCCTCAAGAGGCAGCTCAGAATGGAGCCATCTTTCTCCGACAGTAGCCAAGAAAATATAGAACGTTCTGGAGGGACAAGGAAGAAAGACAACAGAAGAAATCAAATGTGGAGTTTTGACGTTGACCCTGAACATTCAGTCTGTTTTCAGAACTCGGGGGTCAAGCAACGTCTGTTTCCAATTAATTTTATTCCTTATCATTTCCTGAAAAGAAAAACACGCCATTAGCATCAAGAACTTCTCTGCATGATTAAAAAAATAATAAAAGACCAAGAGAAGTGTCACTGTTTACGATTTGCATTTTGCGACAAAGAAATGGGCAAATTTGTGACAAAGGGTTTAAAGAGAACTGCAAGTGTCTACTATTGTTTTATAGAATAATTTTCTCTTTCAGAAAAGTTAGACAAGTAATTTTTAATAAACAATCATACAATTGTGTTTAGTCGTCTAATGCAGCAAGCACGTGATGTGTTTTGTTTGTTTTTAAAGTTTCTCAAGTTTCTCTTCGTGCCAACATTTTAAAATCAGGAAATTCCACACAAAGATCTGAATTTCTTTTCTGGTCTGAAAGGCGCAAAGATCGAAAAGTATTTCACAAAACTCAGCGCATGGGGACTGTCCCCAGGCCTTGGTGGCCGTGCCACTTAGCATCAGTCTGCGTGGCTATTCCACGTCAAGGAGAAAGGGTCATCCAGGTCGTTGTCAAGGTAGAAAAATAAATGCTATGTCACGAAGGTCAAGGGTGTCAGAATCACCGGTGTCAGCGTTCTCAGCCAGCTCTGGTCACTGTGTTACTCCGGGCCCTGGGTCAGCCCGGGCTCACGGTCATGGCCACTTCCCAGCACCGGGCGACGTGCTCCTGGCGGGCACGATGGACTAGGACACACTCACTCAGGGGCGGCAGATCTGGCCCATCCCCTCGGGCGCTCAGCAGCCAAAAAGGTCAAAGCGGGGAGCAGAGGAGAAGCCGGGTGACCCGCAGAGAAACGCTGGGTGGGGCGTTAACCAGCAAAGTTGTGACATGAATGCGGAGCTCAGAGGGGCTGAGGTCCTGGGCAGCCCGGAGCGATGCTGTGGCCACACGGGTCAGGGACAGCGTCAGCCTTGTCCCCTAGGCCCGCCGTGACCAGGGACGCCAGACAGGAGTGTGCCCCCCGCACACTGTTCCAGGGAGCAGGCGTCAGCAGGGCCACGGTCCCTCCGCCGGCGCTCGGTGACGGGGCAGCACGGGCGCACTGCTCCCCGCGTGGCCTGGGGGTTCCCTGGCGTCCTCACCTGCAGCCCCACAAACCTCTACGTGGCTTTCCTCCGTGAGTGCCTGCCTGTGGGTCCGACGTCCCCTTTCTAGAAGGACCTCGGTCATACTGGATGAGCCCCACCCCGATGATGGACTGCAACTTGATTTCTTCTATAAAGACCCAATTTCCAAGTAAGGTCAGGCTTTGGGGTACGAGGGTTTGGTCTCGGACATCCCTTTTTGGGGGGACGCTCCTTACCCCGTAACACTCCTTGGGGTGATCCAGGGACAGGGTCAAAGGCTGTGGGGACCGACGAGGAGGCCCTGGACCAGCGTGGAGAGCAGCTGGGACACGACGTCCCCTCAGGGCCGCACCCCATTCACGAAGACGCTTTCGAAGGAAGTCACGGGCCGTCACAGAGCTCGCTCGCTGGCCTGGGCCTGACGCTGGTGTGAGCGTCCACAACCCCAGCAACCTCCCAGGGAGCCGGCCGACGTTACGGCCCCCAAGTCCCCAGGCAACGTGTCCTGGGCGGGTGACGATCCTGGAGCGTCAGAAGCAGCGAGGGGCCTCAAACCTCCGTGGGACACAGTTGCCCTGGCTTCTCGCCGTGGCCGCGCCGTGACCACGGGCTCCGAGTCGAGGGTCAGCGCGTGGGTGAGGGGGCCCCACGCTGCAGGCGTGCGATAAAGGCCGGACCTTCAGTCCAAGGTTTGCTTCCAGAACGAAGCCCTGAGGTGGAGACGCTGCGAACAGAACGGGGGGTGTCAGAGAGAACCAAACGGGGGGACGGTCTGTCAACGAGGAGGCACCGGCGGGTGCGCCAACGCCTGGCTCGGGCCGCGCTCGCGACACATCAGGGTGCGTGCTGCGCCCCATCAATAAACGGGGAACTCCGTGTCCTCCTTTCTCGTCCTCTGCGTCATGAGCAGGACGATAAGGAAGCTGGGAGCATCAGTGACGATGCCGACGTGCCCACGAGGGCGGCCTGGCTCACCCGCGTCGCCGAGCATGGACACGGCAATGTCACCCGACTGCCGTCCAGGCCGCGTTCACGTCACCCGCTTGTGTGCAGGATGTCTGGGTGCTGGGTGCTGGGTGCTGACGCCGAAACGGTGGCGTGCACATTAGAGCTCCGGGCCGACGGGCTGCTTCCGCGTGTCCTGCGGGAATGGCAACTTCCGCCGAGAAAGGAGACGAGGGACGTGAGCGGACACCGGCGCGTCGGGCTGGGTTTGCGGGATTAGTGTGACATCCTGACTTTGTCAAAGAAAGAAAACCCCCTCCATGTCCCAGTTCTGTCCCTCGGAACGGCCTGGCAACCATGGCCCTCCGCAGGGAGACCAGGGCCCCCCGAGAAGTGCTGACCCCCAGCCCGGGGCGGGCAGAGGCTGGGCTTGGGACAGCCCGTGGCGGACAGCGAGGACGGGCGTGCAGCTGGAGGAGGTCCCGGCGGCCGCTGCTGAGAGGATCTGGGGTCAGAAAGCACCGTGGCGGGGACGGATTTCGGCGAGGTGGCAAAGCGGGAGCCGGGGTCCACGGCGGGAGCGTCCTACCACGTAGGGACACCAGCTAACAGAGGGGACGCGCAATCAGGAAATCGCCACCTTGCGAACACAAACCTCATGGCTGACCGCCACGGATGGCTCCGGAATCGCGGGCCGGGGAGCAGGAGGCGACCCGCCGTCCGGGGAGCAGCCCTCAGACTGCTTGCAGAGGTGACTTCCGCGAAGGTGACACCTGCAGTCACTGTGTCTGCCGGCGTAGGGCCTCAGCGTCAGTGCTTGGGGACACGAGCTGCCAGCCTGCGTCCTGCGGCCCTGTCACGGGGCTGCCCGCGCCCTGCTTGTCCCTAAGCCCGTCCCCGCGGGCCTGAGAGCGTTTCCGGCGGGCACACGGCGGTCCCGGTCCTGCCCTCACCCCCGCGGGTCCGTGCTTCGGAGTTCACCACGTGGACACGGTAACTACTGACCATCACGTCCATTCCCACTCACAGTGACGCCCGAGCAGCCTTTGCACTTGGTTTTCACGTTGGAAACCAGTCGGGGGGGCTTCGGCCTGAAAGGGCGCGACGGGGAAGAGCACAGGCAGCCGGGGGGCCGCACTCCCATCGTCCTGGACGGGGGACGGGGCCCCGCAGGTGCCAGACGCACGGGGAGGGCGCAGCGCCCCCACACGGCCAGGGATCGAGGGGGTCCCCACACTCCTCAGGGCTGAAGTCAGCACCAGGCAGTCTGCTTCTCCCCGCCCGAGGTCTCCTAACCGCGCGCTCCGTGCCCCCCGCCCGAGGTC
>PVJL010017194.1:0-19004 GCA_004026885.1 Lyroderma lyra
CCGCGCCGTGCGCCACCCCCCCATGCCGTGCACACCCTGTTTTCGGCCCAAACTTGCAGGGGAAAACACCTTTCATTTAATTTTTTAATTCCGATTTTGATTTGTTTATGTTTAGGTACTTGTTTTTTAGCATTCTAAAGGAATTTTAGCATTTTTAAAAACAGTATGGTGCAAGAAATTTTATGTAACAAATAATTACAAAACACAAAAACAGACACAAAGTACGAGAAATGTTTATGTATAAAATATTTTATATAAAAAACCAATTATCGTATGCCAGAGTATTATTTTGCAGACAGATATTGTTACTGATTGCTAGAGTTACGCTTTTAACTCATCAGCATAAATTAAAGAATTAAAAACATTTATATAGATAGGGAATTAGTAGTACTACCCATGTGCAATGCGCATCTTTATTTTCTCTCACAAATTTGGGCAAAAAGTGTGCATTATGCACGACAGAATACGGTGGTTGTTATAGCCTGGGGCTGAGGAATGGGAGGCAATGTGGGAAATGCGTACAAAGGGTTTCAAAGGTGTGACCTTTTGAAGACAGAAATTTCAAAGTCTTCCCTTGGTAACATCCATGTCCTTGGAGGTGTGTGACAGACTTGAGGAGGTCAGGGGAGCATTAGGGTTGTCCTTGAGGTCAGTGACCTTTGCTGTCTGTCTTCTTATCCTCAAGGTTGGGGATGGAATGACAGAGATACGTTTGGAACTGGGGTTCAGAAAGGACTCTTTGTGGCTAAGATTTTTGAATGGGGTGTGTGGAGTCTGTTAGTGGGTCCAGTTAATGAAAGGGCTAAAGGCTAGAGAGACAGTAGGAGGCAAACCCTCTGGCTGTTAGCCTCCCTGAGCATAACAAAGAATTCCAATAGTCAACCAGTGGGATCAATGGACTGTGTGAGCACGAGACTGCGGGGGTCTCGTTCGTACACTTCATATTGCCCTGGGCTCCTCACCCAGGGCCCTGTGCAAGGAGCTGATTAGTAATGGCCCTTGGTGTACTGCCCACAGCTTCCGTTTGCACACATTAATGAAAAGAAACGTGAGGTCTGTTGTCACAGCTCCTCTGTGTGTGTCGTGTGTCTGAGAAAATGCGGCTAGTATGGTACTGACGCCCCGGAGATGCCTTTAAACGAGCTCCAAAGCTATCTCGCTGCTCAAGCTGTTCTTTCACAAAAATAAAACCCGGGTGAAGATTTGCTTCATTAGCAAACTGTGAATAAGGAAAAGGGAGTCTGTGAAGAGGGTGACGCCAACGATTCGGGGGCGACGATGGGAGATGGACACGCTGTCATACACCCCATAATGACATTGCAGTGAACATCAGGCGGCATCTCCGAGTGGCCCCGTGAGACGACGCACACAGCCTGGTGTGTCGGACCCCACGCCACCCAGGTTCGTGACGCTCGCACGACGACCAAACGCTACGGATACATTTCTCAGAATGGATCCCCACCCGTAAGTGCAACGTGACGACAGGGCCGCCGGGGTGTCTGCTGGGGGAGGGGATGCATTTCCCCCACGGAGACGGACCCGGGCAGCGGACGGGCAGTGAGCGTCTGACACGACGGCAAGGCAGTGAGCAACGACAGTACTTACCACGGTGTGGGGCCGAGGGATTGGGGGGCAAGTCGGGAAATGCACGTGGAGGGCTTCGAAGACGGGAATGTTCTATTCGGTGGCAGAATCTTGACTTACGTTATTCTTTAAGTCATCCATATAACAAATAAATCCAATTATCGTGTTTATTCCACGCAGTCGACGTGATACATTTGTAACTGTGAGATACCTTGAGATTCTCTGCCGAAACGCCCGCCCGGCATCGGCCTACTCCCAGCGACCCGGGAGCACGAGTTAGGTGAAAGGCTCGCACCCGCGTCTTTCAGGAGCCTGGAGCCTGGTGACAGAGTTCTCGCTGCTGGATTCTGGGCTGTGCCTGGGGAAGTAGGATTCTCTCAGGAGGGAATGACATGCCACCATGGGAGTGTTGCTCGTCGTTCTGGCATTGAACGTGGGCACAGACCAGAGCTTCCCTCTCTTTGTGATCGCCCGTAGTGCCTGGCATCCCCTGGCACCATATAGCGGGTGCGTAGCGATACCTGTCGGAGGGAGGGAGAACGGAGGGGGCGGGGACACCCCATGGGACGTCACGGAAGTGACATCTGTCACAGGTCCCTTTCGGCCTGGGTCCCCTGCAGCAGCTGAGTGTCCCATCCTCATGTTCTTCGTCTCTGCCTTCTTCTTGTTGCTCCACCTTAGTGATGTCAGCAAGAGCCTCTTTCTCGCCTCATGGCTCTCTGGGGCCAGCTGCCCACAGAAATGACAGTGGCCTCCTGGGACAACAGGCAGCATTGAGCCGTGTTTCCTCTCTGTCCTCTGACACTATTTTCTTTCCAAAGTCCTCTGCCACCACCTGTATTCCAGGTTCTTGAGCTTCCTCAGTGGGCACAGACTTTCTCAGGGCGTTCTAGCTAGTGTTTGACCAGACAGGCACGGGCTTCATTTTAACAGCTCCCCGAGCCCATGTGTGAGTTCCAATGTCCAGGTCCACGTTTGAATTCATTTAATTCAAATATTCAAAATGTTTTTGAGGTTATGGTGCTGAATTAGGAAAGGGACAGCCGCCTCTTGTGTAAAGGTGACCCAGCGATTACACTGGTATCAGATGACAGATCGGGCCACGTGTCCTTGAATCATCCTTCTGGTGGTGTGACGCAATTCTGATGTAAAAACAGGATTAAAAATATTGAAGCTTTTCCAGCCTTTTGGAAAATATGTTTATGATCCAGGAAGCTCTCGGGCTCCAAGTCCCCACGAGCTTGTCTGTCCTTGTGTCTGTAGCCAAGTGAGGAGTGACGCCAGCCGGAAAGTGAGAGGGCAGGTGTCGTCCCTGAGCGCCTGCAAGCCTGGCTCCGGGGGGGCTGTGCAAAGACCCCCCTGCATTTCACCAGCTCGAAGCGCTCGATGCCTGTGAGCACGCGGTTCAGCACTGTCATCCCTCCCGCTTTCTTGAATGACGAGCATCTCCTGTCTTCTGCGCCGTCCGGTGGTGCAACTGGCAGACCACGTTCGCCTGCGTGGAGTCCGGTCACGTTCCTGGTGGGCCTTCCCACCGCGTCCCCCAGAAAGCGTGTCCCTGGGGTCTGTGCTGAAGCCTCCCTGCTGTTCTTTGTATCCAAATAGCAGCATTTCCAACGCAGGTGTTTCCTGGGATGAACAACAAAAGTTTTATTGAGCGCTTACTCTAGGAGCCGTACTAGCTGTCACAGGAATTTTCATTTCAATGCAGTGAGTCGTCACTCAACGTTGTTGGCAGGTCCTGTGACTTCAAGGGGACGCTTAACAAAAGCAGTTTTACGCCGGCTCGTTGACGTACGAGTTAAGTTCCTATGCCGTCTCGTCCACTTCTGATGATGTTGAGTGAAAATGATGGTGTTTGTGGACCCACGGTATTTGATTTGTATATTTTTATTTGCTCCTTGATTCCCTGCGCTGCGCTGCTTTACAGAGGACGAAGCAGAGACTCGGAGAGGTGGCGTGAGGTGCCCGGAGCTACGCTGCTGTCAGTGACCCGACTGGCTGCTGTCAGTGTCCAGAGTGGCTGCTGTCAGTGTCCGGCCTGGCTGCTGTCAGTGTCCCGACTGGCTCCTGACAGTGTCCAGCCTGGCTGCTGTCAGTGTCCCGACTGGCTCCTGTCAGTGTCCAGCCTGGCTGCTGTCAGTGTCCCGACTGGCTCCTGTCAGTGTCCAGCCTGGCTGCTGTCAGTGTCCCGACTGGCTCCTGTCAGTGTCCAGCCTGGCTGCTGTCAGTGTCCCGACTGGCTGCTGTCAGTGTCCCGAGTGGCTGCTGTCAGTGTCCGGCCTGGCTGCTGTCAGTGTCCCGAGTGGCTGCTGTCAGTGTCCGGCCTGGCTGCTGTCAGTGTCCGGACTGGTCTTCAGGTTTGGTCGCAGATGTGGCCTCTGTTCACTCCTGACCGTGCTGGTGCCACGTCAACCATTTCTGCACTCATGTGGCCCCGTTCCTGGTTCGGTCTGAAAACAAATCAATGCTCAGTCCAGATCCCGCCCAGCCGGGCAGGCGTAGGCCGTGATCATTTAAGGGGAGTGGGCAGCAGTGCTTGAGCATCAGTATCTGCTGGACACTGTGCTATGCGTTTACATGCGTCTTCACGACTGGGCCGTGCACGTGTGAAAGGGCTGGAACAAAGAAGAGTCAGCGAAAGAAGTTTCCAGAAGTATTAACGGTCGGTAGATTGACAATGATGAATTTGAAGTTGTCAGACCATTTCCTCGGCATGTCTGACCGCAGGGCATTTCCGGGCGGGGCAACAGTCTAAGAACGAAGCGTCCAGTCCTGTTGGGTGGAATTGCGGCGGCACCCTAAAAAGCAAGGGGCGCCTGGCGGTGCTGTGCCAGGGACCCGGCAGAGACCTTTAACCAAGAACCCGCTGCTGCTCTGCAATATTCATTTCCCTCCTGCCCACCCTCAGCGAATGGACGGGAAGTTAAAAGCATCCAACTCGTGCAAAAGCTTTTATGGAAATGAACGCAGCAAACGAACGGCTCTGAAGAGAAGTCCGAGAGTTGGTGCGCGCTAATGGTATTAGCTTCAGTGATAGCCAGGCGTTTTCGAATAAAGCCCTGGAGAGCGGATAAGGGGGCGCTCCCTCCGCTTCCGCCGCGTGGGCGGCTCAGTCTGCCGCCCGAGCGGGCGTGGAGGCTCCACGGGTGCCCAGGAGGAGGGTGGGCGGCTTCCCCTCTTTTCCTCCGTCAGGGCTGCCACCCAGGTCTCCCGAGAGGGGCCGAAATGGGTCAGGCTCTTGAATTCTCTCCGTCTGCCCCCCCTCTCCCCGGTGTCACTCTCTGCGACGCAGTAAAAGCCAGTGTTGGTGCCGAGGTCGGTGGTGGAAGGCCGAGGTCGTTCTCGGTGTGGGCTCGGCCGCCCCGGTCTGTCGGCTAGGGGGTTCGCCAAGGCCGTGCCCGGCTCACGGGCCGTGGTTTATAGCGTGTGTTGTCGCCGCGTCGCCGACACCTTCTGCAGGTGACAGCACACCTTGCCGCGTTTGCTCGCCAGGACGTGTCCCGGGAAGTCACACCGTGCCGTTGCATGCCGCTGGCGTTAGCAAGGCAGCCCGGAACCCCGCGGGCCGAGGGGCAGGAGGAAAACCGGCTCGCAGGTGCCTGCTAGCTCAGCAGGGAGCCACGTCGTCCTGTTTTCCTCCTAGAGCGAGTCATGTGTCGCAGGGAATCATGTTGAGAATTCCATGCAGCTCCGTGGGCAGCAAACGGACACTCAGCGACGAAAGTCCTCTCTTGTCCCCCTGGGTAACAAGAGTTTCCATCATCGGGCAGACACCGCCTGGACACTGACCCTTATTTCCCTGTTTCCCATGTCTGTCCCCATCACGAGACTGTTGGTTGTGGGGTCTCAGAACAGTTTATGACATCACGACCGATGACAGCGTCATGATCCTCATAGATTAAAGTGCTTTACCCGGGGCTGTCAGAGGTGGGTCGTGAGGCGTGCAAAGAGAAATTGTCACCACAAAGCAATGTTAGGGCTGCAGCTCTCTACCTGAGCGGCAACTGAGGACACGGAGGCGCAACTGAGGACACGGAGGCGCAACTGAGGACACGGAGGCGCAACTGAGGACACGGAGGCGCAACTGAGGACACGGAGGCGCAACTGAGGACACGGAGGCGCAACTGAGGACACGGAGGAGCAACTGAGGACACGGAGGCGCAACTGAGGACACGGAGGCGCAACTGAGGACACGGAGGAGCAACTGAAACCCACAGACAGGCCAACTTACTCTTTTTCTAAAACGAACCAGCGTCGTTCAGGAAAATAACTGGTTCGACGCATTTTAAAGTTCACGTCAGCTGCTCTGTGAGCACCCGAGCCTGCACACCATCGAGCTTGTGCACGATGTACCCGTGAGCCCAAGAATGTTTTTCTCAGTGATGTCTTTGTCATTTTGGTTTTAGGTTCCCATCGAAACGACAGTTACTGTGACAATGGGAAACTCAGTTAACAGCTTGGCAGAGCAACCCTGTCTTGTCCGCCGTTCTATTCCTAAATCCGCAGTTAGCACTCAGTGGTAATGTGTGTGTGCAAACCCAGCCTGTGAGATCCAGAACCTTCCTGGCTGACGCTGTAGCTCCAGCCCCCACCCTCGGCCTCACTGCGCGATGCAGGACGAAGACAAGGTTATTTAAAATTACGGTTTTGATTCTCAACAAACTGGAAACGGCTCATTACAGGAAATGTTATTTGGGAGAACTTAATACTGCATAACTCACTAGGGTGGGAGAAAAGCTTCTGCCTTTATTTTTGTCTTTTAATTTTGTGGCCTTAGGCTTTTTTATAAGAAAAACGCATCCAGGTTTGGCACATGACTAATAAGTCAACACACTGAGTTAAACTAAACTACACGTTAAGCATTTACAGAAAGTAACTCACAGACCAAGGAGATGGTGTAATTCCTGGAAGACAATTTGTTGTAAATGCATGGGCCAGTCATTTTGGGGGTGGGTTTGGGGGTGGGGTATGAGCAAGGACAGTCAGTGAGACCAAGGATGTCCCAGACTTCAGTTCCCTGTGGGATTTACGATCATTCGTTTGGCCAGGAGGCTGGGCTGACGTTTATCGTCACGGTAATCACAAGATGTTTGGGTAAGATGTGGAACAACACGGAATTGTTTTAAGTTGTTACAGTTAAAAAAAATACACTTTAAGTCGCACATTATGCATAAATACAGTGGACCCCTAAACAACACTCATGTTTTTTCAGTAAATGCAGTCCACCCTCTGTATCCACGGGTTTCGCATCTGCAGAGAGTTTTCTCTCGACCCGCGCCTCGTGAGTGGCTTCGCACCGTTTCACGGGGAACTTGAGCATTTTTGAATTCTGGAATCTCGGGCGAGTCCTGGGACAAACCCCTGTGGATACTGAGGGGTGACTGTAGTTCAGTTTTTGAGAAGTCCAGAGTTGTGCATGGATCTTCAACTGCACCGAGGTGGGGGGGACTCCCCAAACCCCCACATTGTTCAAGGGTCAACCGTCCTTCATATCTCGTAATTATGTGTGATCCTTAAATAGTCATTAAAGCGAAGTCACCTGGGCTTTCACGAGCCTCTATTTTGTCTGTCTGTTTCAAGTCACTGCATGTCCCTGAAATACAGACCCTGGACTTCTGGAGTCTTCTGAAATCCATAGTTGCCTTTCTCCCGATGAACGTGTCTTATTGAATCTCACCTTAATGACAGTCCTCTGGTCCAGGGTTGGAGTGCAGCAGAACTTAGCCCAGCGTCGTGGGCCGACGTCCGTGGGGTTCTGGGTTGCGCCGAGCACAGCCTTTCCCCCCAATCAGGAGAGGGGCTAGGAGGGACTTTCCTTCCAAGGACGCTTTGTCAGGTGGCCTCTTCGCCTTCTTGTAGGAAGTTTCCAGGTCTCCTGGGCTCCCTGTGCACCATCTGTGCTTCTCAGCAGATACTCTCCCTGCACGCTGGTGCTAAATCACGGCACCAAACACACTCCTTGATCGTCACGTCGCCTGCACCAAGTTTCTCACGTCACCCCTGGCGCCCGATGTGCCCATCTCATCTTCCCCGCCTGCCCCATCTGGGCAAGCTGAGCGGCCGCCCCCTTTCTGCCTCTGCCTGAACCACACTTCTGTTCCAGCTGCCCTCCCAAAGCAGCAGGTCTCTGCTGACAGCGCTCCCACGTTTACATCCAACCCCCTCGCACTCCGAGCAGGGCAGCTGGGGAGTGCGGGCCAAAGCGCATCACCCCACTTGTGTGTCTGACGGGAAATAACACGCCTTCCCTGCGCGAGGCCCAATGCCCTAGTTCCACTCCCCAAGTGAAAACGTGTTCGTGTCTTGATCGGAAACCGCGCGTGGCTGCCGCTCAGGGAGACGGTGGCACCTTTTCCCAAGTTGGCAAGCAAGGCGAGCCAGCCACAGGCAGGGCGAGCCGGCCACAGGCAGGGCGAGCCGGCCACAGACAAGACGGGCCGGCCACAGACAAGACGGGCCGGCCACAGGCAAGACGGCCGGCCACAGGCAAGACGGCCGGCCACAGGCAAGACGGGCCGGCCACAGGCAAGACGGCCGGCCACAGACAAGACGGGCCGGCCACAGGCAAGACGGCCGGCCACAGGCAAGACGGGCCGGCCACAGGCAAGACGGCCGGCCACAGGCAAGACGGGCCGGCCACAGGCAAGACGGGCCGGCCACAGGCAAGACGGGCCGGCCACAGGCAGGGCGAGCCGGCCACAGACAAGACGGGCCGGCCACAGACAAGACGGGCCGGCCACAGGCAAGACGGGCCGGCCACAGGCAAGACGGGCCGGCCACAGGCAGGGCGAGCCGGCCACAGGCAGGGCGAGCCGGCCACAGACAAGACGAGCCGGCCACAGACAGGGCGAGCCGGCCACAGACAAGACGGGCCTGCCACAGACAAGACGGGCCGGCCACAGACAAGCGGGCCGGCCACAGACAAGCGGGCCGGCCACAGACAAGACGAGCCGGCCACAGACAAGATGAGCCGGCCACAGGCAGGGCGAGCCGGCCACAGGCAGGGCGGGCCTGCCACAGACAAGACGGGCCGGCCACAGACAAGCGGGCCGGCCACAGACAAGACGAGCCGGCCACAGACAAGATGAGCCGGCCACAGGCAGGGCGAGCCGGCCACAGACAAGGCGGGCTGGCCACAGGCAAGGCGGGCCGGCCACAGTTAACCCTGAGAAGCCAGCCCACCGCTCTGGTCCAAATAGCATTCCGGTCTCACCGGGTACATCTTGATTTTTTTTTTTTTTTAATAATAAAAATGTACAGTAAGTGCATTGACTGAGCCAGGCTCCTGTGTTGGTGCCGAGGCTCGTGGTCAGTGGCCAGGGAGGGTCAGTCAGCATTCATTCATACTTAATGTTTATTGATTTGTTTTCTCCTCACAACTACCCGAGCATGTGGACCCAGTGATATCCCACTGCAGACATATTGGTACGCCGTGACAAAATACCACGGATGGGTGGCAGAAACAGCAGACACTGATGTCCTCACAGTTCTGGAGGCTGGAAGTTCAGGGTCAGTTGGCCAGCTGGGTGGGTCCTTCTCTCTCTCCTTGGCGTGTGGACGGCTGCCTACTCGCTGTGCTCTCGGGGTCACCCCTCTGTGCGTGCCCGAGTCCTACTCTGTCCTTACAAGGATAACACATTGGATTAGGGCCCACCTTCCTGGCCTCATTTAACTTCAATTACCTTTAAAGACCTTATCTCTAAATATAGTCACACTCTGAGGGACTGAAGGTTAGGACTTCCATGTGTCAATTTTGGGGGCATACAGTTCACCCAATAACAGCAAATGAGGAAACTGAGGCACGTACAGAGCCAAGCTGTGGTTCCAGGCAGTCAGGCTCGGGGCTGTGGCCTTGCCCACTGCGCTGGGTGTACTGGATGAGATGTAAAGCCAAGGTAAGTGCTTTCACATCCCCCAAGCGACACATCTCATACCTATGTGATTGGTATGAACTAAAGTCATCCGAAAATTAGATGCCTGAGTTCATTTTTTTTCTAGTTCACTAAGTATTAAATAGAATATATTTTTTTACTTCATACTTGTCTGAAAACCTTCTGAGTTGCATGGCTCCTTCTTTACTACACAGACGTTGTGACAATGACTGAAATCTTAGCTTGTGATTGAAGACTTTGAGATTTGTGAACATGGTGGGTTTTCTGAGTGTAACTTTGAATTGTACAGACATGGTTGCAGACCCTGTGAGAGACCGAATCAACCAACCCAAGGACGTACCATCTTTTTGTCATTGCCTTGGTCTCATGGATGCGCGTGTGCACGCACGCACATGCAGGCACACACACGAGCACACACACACATACAAGTACACACACAGACACACACGCGCACACAGGCGCACACACACACGCACACACACGCTCACACGCACACACGCGCGCGCACACAGATCTGGTTAATTGAGGCTGCTGGTACATTAATTCTAATTTGAGGATTTTAGGCCTACCTAAAAATACACAGATTTTGTTAAGATTTGGTTTTACAAACGATTGTGTATTTTTCTTGATGCCATTTTCTTTTGCCAAGAAAAGAATTCCCGTATTCTTAGGAAATGACTGTTCTGTAGCCCCGGCAAGAAGAAGTCACCGAAATGAATCTTCAGATTGCTTATTCCAAAAATAAAAGACCATCCTATAGGCATGGAGCCATCAGAACTAGTTTTAAAACTTTTTACTCAATGAACAACACTCTTCTGAGAGTCCACTGATCAGTACTGGTCTTTTGCTCAAGAAAGTTGGCCCGTAGGGACCGTTGGGCTCCCTCCAGTAAACAGGCTTCTGCAAGTGTCACAGCAGCAAGTGTCACCGGAGTAATGGTGCCTCTCCAGTTGACGTCACCCCACTCCTGCCTCCGAAAGCCCACCAACCCTTGAGGTGCACGTTTTGCAGACGCTCTCTATTGGGCCCATTGTCCGGTCTCGGAGAGACTGTGCCCACACAGCACGAGCCCCCTTTCCTGAGGAAGTAATCAATTTAGCTCTGGGGCTTGTCATTGTTGTTTGTTTACGACATTGAGCGATGGTGTCATCCTTGGACACTCCGTTGCTTCCTAATGATACAAAATGATGGACTCATCTCCTGTCCCTCTGGTGCTCCTTCATGGCCCTTTGTGGTAGACCACGTGGAACAAATGACAGCTCGGCCTCTTAGCTCCTTTATTCGAGCCGTCTCCTTTCTCGGACATCAGTCGTAAACAAACGACTTACCTTCCCTGTGGCATGACACAGGGCTGTGGTTCCCACTTCCCGTTTCTGCAGAGTGGCCGTTGGGAGGTGCAGAGAGCACTGTCTCCGCACTGCACACCTGAACACGTCGCATAAAAGCTCAGCGTCTCACCTCTTTTGTAATGCACGGTCGAGCTCAGAGAAGGTAAAAGCATTTCTCAAGGTGTTTTTCCAGAAATCTCATGGAAGTAAATCCAAAAGAGCGGAGCCGGAGCCGGCGTTTGCCTGAGGGTGTCGTCTCGTAGTGAGATCAGCTACGACGAGGGCGAGAAAATTACTCTGCTGGCTGGCATGCCAAGGCATCTGGGTGCGTGGCTGCTGCCCTGCAGTGGGGCACATTCACAGAGGTAGGAGACAGGGCCTGGGCCCCAGAACCGGGAAAGGGGGTCTAGTCATCGCCCGTGCATAAATCGAGTGTTCCCGAGTGGACAGATGGACCAAACTTGCCCTGCTGCTGGAGACGTTGGAGGTCCTCCTGGAGATACATCCTGGGTCATGCTTGACTCTCAGCGAGCTGCAGGAAATTTCCACTTTTAGTTTCTCACCACAAACCTGCAACCACAAGGGTTTGGAACCGAATGACCACTGCCTGTTTGGTTGTAGAGCATAGTTTAGAGCCATCTTGCACTGGCCAGGCCCCTACGAGGCTGCTGGGGGCCAAGGCGATCACTTTTTAGAGAAACACATTTCAGCTCTGGCCTCAAGGATTTCCCGCAGGTAAACTCCCAAGAACACGAGTTTATAGTTTTAAACTGATTAGGCAAGAAGCAAGCCATTATAAGCCAAGGCCAGCAGTGAAAAACCAAGCACACAAGTAGCCTTGCAGAGCTGGTACACCCGAAAATGACCGGAAACAGAATGTAGAGCTGTGTATATTTTAGGGAAGTTTTCAAAGTATGTTGAAGAAACGAGATCAACATTTACTAGGTGGCTGTGAAAGAACCAACCAGAACTTCCTGATGGAATGACAAGGCAGGGGTGCCGTGCTCGGGGAAGGGAGGAGGGCACCTCTCCCCCTGAAAGAGAGCCAGGTCTCCCGTGTGCACGTACACTCCCGGCGTCTCCCCACGTGACATAGAGAAATCGGGGAATCCGAAGTGAAAGGAAAAGCCCCGACGCTTCATTTGCCGTGAGACTCAGCATCCGGCGCCGCAGCTGTCCTGTGGTTTGGTTTTCCTTGCCACGAAGCCACTCGTTCTTCCTGTTCCGGGGTCCATCCCTCCAGCGTCTAGGTGGTCACACCCGGGCCCTTTCGCCTGAGACACGTCCGTAGGTCAGCACGCCGGCCTGCGGCAGGGACATGCCCTGTGCCTGCTAGATGCCACGCCGTGCCCTTGGCGGGCCAGGCAGCAGAGCAGTGTTCTCGCTCTCACTTCACCTCACTCGTGTTCGACCTCGCTGCTAGAAGACGCGCCTGTCCTCTTCCGTCAGGTGTCTCCAACGACACGCGTTATTCCGCCTCTCGCCCTGTTACTGCTGTCCTGGCTCCGGCCCTCAGCACCTCATTTGCACCCTTAGCACGTGCTTTCTCACTGGGCCACCTCTCTGGTAGTCTCGTTTGGCTCAAATTCTTGCTATGTAAAAGCACCAGCACGATCTACCTAAAACGCACACCTGGCCATACCCCTCTTTTTTCATGTATTTGTGACTTCTATCTTGATTTCACATCCTACATTATTCCTTTTTTATTGTTAACTTTATTGGGGTGACATTGATTAGTCAGAATTACATAGGATTGTTCACCTGGACCGTGCCACCCCCTTCGACAAGAAAAGTCCAAGCTTTCCCGTCGCCTGTGGTTCAGAAGACCCGGTTCCTTAATGGGGCCTTCCAGGGTCTGGCCCTCCTGAGTGGCGCTGCCCATCCCCCGATCCCACATCCCACAGTCCCTGCTGAACCGTCACCGCTCTCGGCGTCATTCCTGTGCACGCCACGCCATTGCTCCCCGCAGGCCCCTCACACCGTGTCCTCGGTCTGGATCCCGGCTAACATGAGTCAGGGTCGCGTTATTCAGGACCGAGCCTAGCCCGCGTCCTCCAGGAAGACCCGCCGGCACCACCCCGCGCCCCGCTGTGTTAGCAGCACTCTTAACCCTGCCCCACGCACCACCTTACCTCGAATCGTGTGTTGACGTGTTTGCGGTGACACTTTTTGACTGGGGCCAGAGCAGAAAAGTACGATCCTGCTCACCACCGGCGACAGATACGGGATCAGGGCAGGCCGTGGACACACCTGAGTTTCCGTTAGAGACGCTCTCTGGGACGAGCTACAAAGATGCATTGGTGAAACCGAAGCCAAGGCCACGCTGAAGCCCGGGCCGAAAACGCAATCCTCCTCCCGATTTACTTCCGGATTATCCTCAGCCACGTGGTGCTTCCAGCGCGTGCCGATCTCTCCAATCCAGAGGTTCCGAGACGAACGAAAGGGACATTAACTGCCAAGTGCGATAATGTGCCACGGCACCGACATCCCCGTTAGACTCCAGACCTGCCCTGCTGTCAGGTTGCCCGCAGGAAAGTAGAGTCCGAAGGTGAAATCTCCCTGCAGGTGCAAGTTCAGATACACAAATCGGTGTGTGAACGTGGGTTGTTTTCTGTGTGAGTAAGACGATCTCACGACCCCGTTACCCTTTAATGTTTTAGCTAGAAAGTTCTCACTGTCTGTGCCAGGAGTTTTCACGCCTTTTGTCTAAGTCTTAGCCATACGCTCGGAATACTTGTTGAGAATCCCCAAAGTACTGCTCAATGCTTATGATGTTAGAAATGAAACCGGAGACATTTAAAAACGCCAATCAGTTCTCTTAAATATAAAAAAAAATAATCCCATTGAAATTAACCTAGATAACATGTATTTATTAAATATAACGTATTTTCCAAAACAAAACTACAGTAAAACAGAGTGGCATTTTAGAAAACAAGTTTGCAAATCTTTTTCATGTTCAGTTAAGGAAACGCATCTGCACTGTCACCTCTGCTTCTGCACTCAGTTCCAAAACGCTTTTGGTCGAAGAACCTGAAACCTTGCAGCCTCACACAGGTGTGCGGTCCCGAATGGGAGGTGCATTTTCACGCCCGTCTCGGGTCGCTGCGGGCGTTTCCTTTGATGCTACACGGAGGTGTGACAAGCACCGCTCTCTGCCGGCTTAGTTCACTGCGGAGCCGGAAATGCTATCGGCTGGGCCGCTCACATTCTTTCCCTTAAACCCGTTGGGATGGGGTGCGTTGTGAAAAGATGGTTCGCCCGTGCATAGTTGCGTTAATATTTGGGTCCGTATTTTGGTCATTTGGAAAATACAGGTTCGCTGAGTTAGGCTGACCTCCTGCATGTACACATAGTTCACTATAGTATATCAAAAAGGAAAATATCAACATCGGTTAGTATCACGGTGGTGTTTTAAAAATTCTAGTTTGGGCCCGAAAGCTTGCGTTTTGTCATTGGTGGCGATTATTGTCTGCGTTTGTCCTTGAGCTGACGTGATCCGTGTTCATCTTGGAGCACGCAGTTTCCGAATAACCACGTTCGAATAATCAGCGTGGCTCCTTTACGTGAAAGGGGTGTCCATTTAACAAAAAGGAAGAAAAGGCTAGCTCAGGTCCCCATTCCAACCTTGGCACAAGGGCCCGTCCTCGAGACACCCTTCACATATGCCACGCAGCGAAAGTATTCTGCGTGGAGTTCTCATTTTGTCACATGGACTATTAAAAGGACAGACACGCAAGGGATGTGCTGTAATAAAATCAGAATTTCTTACAGTTCCGTCCAGGACATTCTTAAAGGAAAGGGGATGTAAGAAACTGTTTGGAGGTGTGGTGCTGAGGAATTCAACGACGGCTAGTCCAGCAGGTGTCGTGCCTGCTCGGGTGACAGCGGATCGCAGACCCTTGCTTTGGCACCGTCGGTGTGCACGTCAGCAAGCGAAGGCAGCAGATACGACCTCACTCTTACTAAGAAGATGGTTTTGACTTGGCAGGTCCCCGAAAGAGTTGTGGGCCATCCTGTGCGGGCTGCGGCCTGGGCGGTGCCTGGGCCGGTTCTACCCGAAATGGGCACCGTCCCCTGTATGCTCTAGAAGTGGTATTAATTCAGCGAAAAGCCCCCAGTAGCCTGTCCCTTGCAAAGAGTTTAAAGGACACACGCAGGTACCTGACCTCACACCCACCACCTTGAGGAGAACGGCCAATCCCTGCGTGGAAGGACAGCTCTTCCCTGCAGCACCAGGCTGCCAGACCCCAGGACGTACAGGGGGTCTCGGTGAACCGGCACCCCTGCCGGCCACGTGCAGTGTCATCTGTTCGGTGTTTTCGCCGGTCACGGGGGTTCTGGTTAATGGAGAGTCTGCTGTAGTTTGCCGCAGGAGGTAGAGGACAGCCAGAAAAATCTGGGACAGGGGAGCTGGAGAAACTCGTCCGGCCTCTGTCTCCTCCGGACTGGGTTAGCTGTCTGGACTCCATGAGCTTGGACTTAAACCTCGCTGGAGGACGATTCTCTTCGCAAGGCCGTCCGCCGTGTCTGGACGGAAGATCACGTCCCCACGTCCCCGCGCCCAAGCGGCTGCAGTGGAGGCCGGGCTGCCTGCTTGCCTGCGTAGAATCTGAAATCGTTTAACCCCCATCGCCAGTAGGTGTAAGTCCGGAACCCCACCCGGCCCTCCGCCGGGCACGTGGAACTCTCCAGCACCATCAGGACAGCAGATGTGTTCTGTGTGCTGAGTCTAAGGGGCTCCTTCCTGTGTGGTTGAACCACTGGCTTAGCCATGTCTGCGTAGAAAAGCCTGCACCTCTGTAGGTCAAGGACAAGGAGAAGCACCTCTACTCAGAGGCCACCCTCAACTGCTAGTGGCCCACATCTTCACCGAGGCCTGCAGGGCCAGCACGGACCTGGAGTTCCCATGAGGCACTGCGCGTGGGGGTGTCTGTGCGAATCACACTTGGCTGAGGGGCCCCTGCAACCCTGCTTGGTGCCCTCGATCTTCTTGGTGGCTATGGTCCCCTGTGCCTTTGGTCGCCCCTACACTGCTCTTCTGCTGAGGCCTGTGGACTCGATCAGCACCCAGCCCTGTGCAAGCAAGCCTGACTGTCAGTGGCCTGTGGCCAAAGGTGCCGTCACTCACAAGGTCGAAGGCCATGCAGCCCGAGGCATGCAGCTTTGGCCCAGCCTGTAGAACCTGAAATCCAAGTGCGCAATGGTGCTGACCATTGTGTGTCAACCTCTCCAACCTGCTGAGCTCAAAACACCTGCTCCTGCGCCGACATCGGAGGCTCAGAGCTCTTCTGCGGCTCCATCACTCTACACACAATTTACTCCCTCGAAATTATAGACCTTGGCTCTTCCCCAAGGTTACTGACTTACGTGCCAGATGCCGGCCCTGTGAGGCTGCAGGCCCAGGTACGAGCCCTCGTGCCTTTGGCCATAGGAACGGCTACTTCCTGAAGACTTACAGTGTGTCGGGGCAGGGGAGGGACGGAGGGGGAAGGGAGGGGACAGGGGACAGCAGAGCAAAGCGCGTCCAGATTCTCCTTCCAAATAAGCCACACTCGTCCAACCCATGGGCCACGGCGGCCCAGGACGGCGTTGGCCGCGGCCCAACACACATTTGTAAACTTTCTTAAAATGTTACGAGATTTATTTTATATATATATATATATTTAGCTCCTCAGCTGTCGTTAGGGTCTGTGTATGTCACGTGTGGCCCATGACAACTCTTCTTCCAACGTGGCCCAGGGACGCCACAAGGTTGGACCGCCGTGAACTGCACCCTCACACTGAGGTGCTCCATCCCCCTGCCTCCTCAGGGCCTGGAGCGTGTCACTGATGGAGTTCTCTTTTCTTGAAAGAAAATGCCAGGAGAGGGACAGAAGTACTTCCTTGCAAACATCTGAGCGTCTTCCCCACTATTTATCACCTTTACGATGGCAGCGGTGATGTCCACACCGAGGAGCGATGGTACACGGGGAGCTAGCGCATCGCACACAGTCGGCCCAGGGGGGAAACACACAAACTGGATGTGAGGTGGGACAATGAGTTTTACAGAGTCTCCTAGGAAACGTGCTGCACCCCTCAGTGCTGAGCATCACCCCGGTGCCCTTCGAGTCCTCCCCGTGGGGAGCCGTGCACCGACGCCAGCGCCCAGTCCACCCTTCGCAGCAGTTACGACACCTCACTGGGTTGTGTGCACAGCGCTGCCAGCCTAAGTGCATGGTGGCACGTCCACGAGCTTAATTGTCAATTTGGAGACGACACCAGCTCTGGTGGCCACTCCAGAGAAAGAGTTCCACAGCTGCTCTGAAGGGTGGACTGGGCGCTGGCGTCGGTGCACGGCTCCCCACAGGGAGGACTTGAAGGTGACAGCCGTGATGCTCAGCACTGAGGGGTGCAGCCTGTTTTCTGGGGCGAGTCTGTGCGGTTAGGTGTGTTACACGGTCACACACTCCGATGTGAAGTGTGTAGTAGGTGCCGCAAGGAAGAGAAAAAGTCAAGTTCTCTGAGAGTCCACACGAAGGACACTGAATTCTCACGTGGGCGTGGTGGGCGGGTGACTTCGGGGGAGGGGGCCTGGAGCCGCGCTGTGAGGCTTCGTGAGAGCAGCTCCACCGTTCAGCCCATTTGATGAGCACGTGGTCGCGGTCGGCTCCTGTCTCGGGGGCCCTGGGCGCGCAGGGACGTGGGAGACGGCAGGGTCCCCGAGGCCGTCGGCGCACTTGGAGAAACGCCGCACGCACACGCGTGTGCACACACGGCGCAGACGCACGGGCTTCGCGGTCCGGCCCTGCACGCGGAGAGGAGCACCAGGAGGGCAGGACGGGCCTTTCTGTGTGAAGCGGGCACGCCCCCCCCCCCCCCACCTTTCCGGGAGGCTAAAAGTGACCGAGTTCTTGGCCCCGTGACTTTGAGTGCCCGTCCCACTGACGGCTCCCTGGGGTGGCGGTGGCTGTCGGCGCCGTGGGAAGCAGACGTCCCCGGCTTGGAGACGTGGTGGGTGACAGCATCGGCACGGGCGTGCCCTGCAGAGCCAGCAACGGCACGAAGCGATGACTCATTCACGGCTGGTGGCGGCAGGTACCCGAGGGCTCTGAAAACGTCTCGCAGGACAGTAATTGAAGGTCACAGTCCGGCATGCGAAGGTCAGGCCACAGACGGCTTCACTGGGTTCGGAAGACACGGCCGCCCTGCCACCCCCACAGGGAGCCGTCGGCCGTGCGTTCGTGCACCTGCTTGGGGACCCACGAGGCAGCACCGCGGCCGGTGCTCCGCCGTCACAGGGCCGCGGGCCTCGGGCTGTTGTGGGCGCCCAGGGCGGCGTGCGATGGCCCAGACCGGTCCCATCTGCCTCTCTGCACGCAGCCGCTGAGCCTGAGCCCCCTGCACCCCACTCGGGGTGCACACGCAGCCGCTGAGCCTCCTGCACCCCACTCGGGGTGCACACGCAGCCGCTGAGCCTCCTGCACCCCACTCGGGGTGCACACGCAGCCGCCGGACCCACGGGACCGTGGTTCTCTGGGGACAGTTGCCTGTGGGTCCCCTTCCCCACGTCCCCGTCACTCCCCGGCTCCTGGAAGGTCGCAGCTCCTGGCTCACTGGGTCCATCCCGAACATCGTTTGCCCCCTCTGCCCCAGCCCCCTCTGTCCCAGCCCCCTCGTCGCCCGCGTGCTGAGCAGCGTGTCCCCGGGAAGCTCGCTGGGGGCACACACGGCGGGGGGACCGGCGCCCCGCCACACGCAGCTCTGCGACCGGCCAGTCGGCGCGTCCGCCCTCCTGCTCCCCGGGCCACACTGTCCTCCCTTCGGCTCTCTTCTCAGACGTCCACCTCGCCGCCGCCGACCTCCCCCTTTCCCTGGACGGGTGCAGCACCCTGCAGGCCGTGTCCGCGCCCCGGTCAGGTGACTCCCCCAGCCCGTAGGAGCCAGCCCCCGGGAGCGGCCCGTCCGCGGTGTCTCCTTGTGGACACGGCTCCAGGAACGCGCGGGCCCCTCCAGCAGCCCCATCCGCCACGTCCTGCCGTCTGCGGGGCCGTGGCCGGCGGCCTGCCAGCGCACCTCCCTGTCTCCACGCGCAGGACAACAGCCCCAACGCCCCCTCGACCCCACTCCACCTCCAGCTCGTGCCCCGCTCCTCTCCGTCCCTTTCCGGCAAAAACGTTTCTGTGTCGTCGCTGCTCGCCGTCTCCGTCGCCATCTCCGA
>PVJL010017195.1:0-18933 GCA_004026885.1 Lyroderma lyra
GGCCGTGCCTGGTGACGGCCCTGCCTGGTGACGGCCGTGCCTGGTGATGGCCCTGCCTGGTGACGGCCCTGGTGACGGCCCTGCCTGGTGACGACCGTGCCTGGTGACGGCCCTGCCTGGTGACGGCCCTGGTGATGGCCCTGCCTGGTGACGGCCGTGCCTGGTGACGGCCCTGCCTGGTGACGGCCGTGCCTGGTGACAGCCCTGCCTGGTGACAGCCCTGCCTGGTGACGGCCCTGCCTGGTGACGGCCCTGGTGACGGCCCTGCCTGGTGACGGCCCTGCCTGGTGATGGCCCTGCCTGGTGACGGCCCTGGTGATGGCCCTGCCTGGTGACGGCCCTGCCTGGTGACGGCCCTGGTGACAGCCCTGCCTGGTGATGGCTGTGCCTAGTGACGGCCCTGCCTGGTGACGGCCCTGGTGATGGCCCTTCCTGGTGACGGCCCTGCTTGGTGATGGCCCTGGTGACGGCAGGAGCCTGGCACCCGGGAGAGGCTGCTCATAGCCCACAGCTTGAGGGACAGCGGGAGTCCCCACGGAGGCTGCGCCCTCAGAAGGCTGACCCTGTCGTCAGTCCCCGAGCACTGGCGCAGTACTTCCCACGTTGCTTTACTGAGCTGAGAGGAAGCAGAACAACAGCTAAGTCTGGTCACTGGAATAAAAATCGTCCCATCCCGGGATCTTGCCACATCAGGTGACCGTGTCCAAAAGCGGTTCCCCCGAGTCCCCCTGCACTGAAGCTCGGTGGGGACGCTAGGTTGTTTCCTTGACTTCTCTCTACCAAGGTCATGGCTCCTCTGCTCTGATCCAGGCAGAGAGAAAATGACTTCACTGTCACTGCGTCTCCCGCCCCATCGCCCCAGGGGTCAGGCTCCCATCAGGACTCCCCGGTTTGGGGGGGGGGGGGGCGTATGCAAGCAGCACTTTCTGCCGGAAGGAGCCGTGTTCCATGCAGCACCCAGGGCTGAGGCAGGGGCCCCATGGCCCCCCGCCTCCAGAGACTGTTCCTCGAGGCACCCACAATCCTGCACTACAGCAGATGGCTTCCGCCAACCTCTGCATGCACCCCGTGGGGCCAGTGTGCCTGGGACCCACATGCCACTGCCACCAAATGAGGTGTCCCCATAGCCACAGAAAATGACACCGTGCGCCGTACAGTTCCCAAAGTGGTTTCACACACCATCTCATCTGATCCTCATCATAACCCAACAGTACAAGCAGACAACTGTGTTGCCCCTTTCACAGGTGACAAGCCTGAGAAGACATCCCAGGCAGGGAAACAGGGCCAGGACACAGAGGCATAAGGGCCTATGGTGTGTTCGTGGCCGTGACAGGACGCTGAGCAGACAGGGGAGTCCACACTGTGAACAGATGACAAGGAGCCCAGATGACTCCGTTAGGAGGGGGAGACCCAGAGGAAACATGGGCACACGCAACCCTGGGCCACTTGTGGGGACAGAGGTCTGAGGACAGACGGCTTGCAGAGGGCCAGCTGGCCTGCACACACTGACAGGAGTGGCGCAGGGAGAAAGCTTCGCTGGCCACCGGACTCCCGGGCACACGGGGATGAGAACACTCTCAGAAGTCAGTACACTTCGCCCCATGTGCAGAGCCAAGGGTGACACCAAGCCAGGACCTCCAGGGACAGACGAGAGCCCCCTAAGATGGGTAAAGAGAATCGATGGCCTCATCAGGACCCCACGATGTGACTGGACAGCCACCGCCAGGGGCACCAGCGGGCAGGGAACCCGGCTGCCCCCCCCCCCCAGCCGGCGGCTGACCTGGGGGCTCAGGAATTTCCCAGCCAAAACCGGTTCCTAGAAGTAATAAAGAGAAGTAGAGGTCGCACGGAGGACCGACTCTCCCCACGAGTACAATTCACAGGCTACACTGTATCACTAAATGGCCTTCTACACAGCAGCTAATAAGGCGCGAGGAGAAGGAATAACCAACAGGAACCCCTCTCAGAGAAAGGTCACAAATCAGCTGCAGTTTGGAGCACAGGCATCTTTGGAGGCGTCTTCCGGGGTCTGGATAAGGAGGAAGAGCTGATCGACATGTGAAATGACGCTGGGCGTCACCCTGGGTGGTGAGCTTCCTGTAACTGTGCACGAGGGGTGAACAGGTGGGAAGGAGCCGCCGGGAACAGGCTGCAGAGAAGCGACATGAGTAACGACACAGCGGCACGGTGTGTCCCAGGGGAGCACGCAGAGTCCGGAGCCGCGGTGACAAGGTGCCATCAAGGCGGTGCTTCTGCGGGGCAGGCGGGTCCCTGACTCTGAGTGGTGTCCGCGTGAGCACAGTGCAGTTACAGACACGTAAGGTCAGCTCTCGGCCTCGTCCAGTACGTGGGGGTCGGCGCCGACAGGACCAGGGCTCTGCATTAAAGTCACCCCGGTGCCACGGGGAGCACGAGGCGACACGTCCCTCAGTGAGAGAAACCCGCCTGGGCTCCGAGACCAGCGGCATTGATCCAAGAGATAATGCGGCCCTTGGAAAGCACATGAAGTTCACGGGGGCGCGCAAACACCAAGAACGCCGGATCCCGACGTGGTAATGCTGTGGTCACGTGGAATCGAGCCTGTCCTTAGGTACGTAGTGACAAAGTGTCGTAACTGCTAACACCTACTTTTAAATGGAAAAGCACAACTGTGTGCGTGGAGGGATGTCACACGAACACGGCAAAACTGTCAACTACTGACGAGCCAAGGGAGAGCACCGGGCTCGCCGTACTATTCCCTCAACTCTAAAACGTTCCCCAATACAGAGACATCCCAAAACTGCCACCAGCGCTTGCGTCACAGGACGAGGGAGGACGTGACGCGCTCTGAATGCGTAATCACGTAGGTGCTTCAGCTCTCCCAAAGACGGTTTTAAGACCCGATGAAGCTCGCATCTTCTCAGCTTGGTGATGTAAACACAGAAAGACGATCGATGCTGTGGAGGACTTCAGACACTTCACAGAGTGCATTCTCAGGACAAAGAGACAAAATCTTCCACTTCACTCAGCGTTGTTAGTAGCAATGTTGCTATTTTTCTAAAACATTCTCTATATTGTAAGACAAAACCACTAAAATGGGGGGTAACCAAGATTTCCTAAAATATATTCAAGCATAAACTAAAGGAGTTAACATCTTGCAGTGTTCGTTACAACTGGAAACAGCGGTACTAACTTCAAAAACAAATGTCGGCACGGAAACAGCAGTGAGCGCCCCCCGGACCCCGTGTGCATGCGGGGGGCCGGCCAGGTCTGCGTGAGGGGATGCTGCATCAGCACAGGTGTCTGGTGCCACAGAGCAAGGTGGCCACACACGCGGGTGGAGGAAAATGGGATGGGGTCCTGTCAGAAGGACACGGGGGCCACCGGGAAGAGATCGTCCCTGTCACAATCAGAGACAACCTGAGCATCAAAACGAAGGACTAGTCCCACTGAGACGCGCTGCATGGATCAATACCTGTGCTCACAACGGTGCTCGAACAAAGCCCAGCGTGTGGACGCCCTCCCGGACCACCGAGTCAGGGTCGCGGGGGTGGAGGGGCTGCTCTGGACGAGCCCTGAGCCCCAGCCACCGCCCCACCGTGGACGAGTGTGGAGCACGCTGGCAGACAACGGGGCACGTCTAACCGAGGCCCAGGTACGGCGACTTCGGCTGGTTTTCTTAGGCGTGTGTATGGGGGGCGGGGGCTGCACCTCCCGGATGCAGTGCTGAAACGGGGCGATCTCGCAATCACGTTAAGAGCGTCTGCAGAACAAGGGAAGGGGTTACAGACACAGCAAACATGCAAAGCCTTAACAACCTCACCCGGGTCACGAGTGCCGTCACGTTAGCCTGTCCAGATGTGCATGCAATCGTGTCCCAACGTAAGTAAGTGTAAAACTTACTTCCCAAAGACCTACTATACACAATGGGACCTTGGGTTCTAGACGGTTCTCTGCTCTTCCCAAGAATTAAATTCAAGGTTTGATGACAACCTGTGTGAAATAAAAAGTAAAACAATAGTTCTTGTTTTGCTACATGCCCCCAAACAGCTTATCGCACGTTTCAGCACGAGGGATTTTTAGCTCTCGTGACATTTGAGAGCGTGGTCTCTGGACATTTGTCATGTTGTTAGGGGACAGTTTATCTCAACAACAGATTGCGTCTCACTGCATGCTTTTCATTCTGCCCCTCGTTGTACGGGGGAAGGCTGTCAGCGAACGGTCTTATACAACTCGACGGGAGCGTCCTGACTTCGGTGCACCCGAAATTCCTTCTCCTGTGAAGCAGGAGTCGCATGTGCCCGCAGTGGTCGCCCTGACTTAGCTGTGGTACCTTCCGGCTTGGCATGCGTCAGGCGGCTCTAAAACAGGGGTTTGCTGGCATCGTCACAGGTTGGTTTCAAGTGGCCTCGGTGGTTTAGGAGTGGGTTCTCCCGCCTCCACTGCACACGCCAGTCACTGTTGCACGTCCCGTAGGTGGGGACATTCTCTGAACTGTCACACGCCCTCCAGGAGGTGCGGTATCCTTCCTGAGGGGCGAGCACCCTTGCTCCTGAGGAGCAACAATGGAAGTCACTGACTTTGCTGTTGTTTGTGTTTCTGTAACAGGTAACATGCGCTGCGTGCTGGGCGAACGACAGACACGGCGCTCAGCACCCCACACCACACCCCCAGTTTACAGAGGCAGCCACTGAGACCCCGAGACTCCCCGCCGGACCACACGGCTCCTGGGGCCGGAGCACCAGCTCAGTGCTGGGAGAGGCCGCAGGCACACAGGGACGGCCTGTGCAGATGCACTCAAGGACAGACTGTCGTCCCCTCTGAGCATGACGTTGGGGACCAGCAGGCCTGCCGTAGACCTGGGAGCGTGTGTGGCTCAGAGGGCTGGGGGAGGGGGCTGGGCCACCACGGCCGTGACACACCCAACTGCCCAGCGGGATTTTCAGAGGGATTGCCGGCTGTGATGTTGTCGTTTTGTACGTCACTTTGATGGGCTGCAGTCGGACACCTGCAAAGGTGTTCAGAGACGTAATCAAACTCAGAAACGGCTGACTGCACGTGGGGACGAGCCTGGACCATCCGTGTGGCCTCACTGGCGCGGTGGCAGGGCCACACAAGCAAGCCCATGCGACCTCCCTGGGGATGAGTCCTGTCTGTGGCCGCAGCCTCGGTCTGTGCCCAAGTGTCCTGGCCGTTGCCCACCACGAACATCGCCGTGGGCGCTTCCTCACGCTGGGCCCTGGCCACGCTCCCATTGAGCAGGTGGCCTGTGCTCACAGAGGGCCAGGCGGCTCATTGGCCCCGGGCTCAGGACAGGAGGCGGCAGTGTCCGTGCCCTACAGGGGAGCCCGCCACCCAACGCCCGGCTTCCTGTGTCTGCTCGGGCTCTGCCAGCCCTTCGCGACGACGTGTCAGGAATGAGAATGCGTTTCACGTCCTCCTGCCACCAAGGGTGCTCGGGGACACCCCACTGTGCTGCCTGCCTCCCAAGGTGACAAGTAGGACAGCAGGGCCCCGGCACCCCACTGCGGGCTGGCAGGACGCGCGGGCCCCCAGGCACCCCACAGGTGGGACGCATAGAGGACCTCCAGCCCCGCTCCCACAGCGGTGTCACCACCGACGTCGATGTCACCATAGCCTCGCTGCCACCTTAAATGATACCTCCCCTGAGGTGGGGTGTGGGCCCCCATCACCCTGTCAGAGGCGTGGGGAGCGGAGGCCAAGGTGACTGACGAAGTCCAGTGACCTTGGAGCAGCCCAGAGCTGGTCTTGGCACCTGGTATGACAGGCCGGGAAGCTCTGACCACGAGGTGACATGTCAGCCTCTGCTGCTCCCACAGGCACTGCCAGGCCAGGAGACAGCAAAGGTACAAGGACACCACTGGCCCTCAGCCCCCAGGGAGGAGGCAGGCTGGTGACAAGGAGGTAGCTCTGAGAACGGGGACTCCAGACAGATGGTGCCACCAGCGGGAAAATCCGGGGGTCCCAGGCAAGTCAGTGAGCAACCTTACGTGACAGGGCAGGGGGCAGGGGCGGGGGTGGGGGGAGCACTGGCCCCAGCTGAGAGGCAGGTGGGAGCAAAGGGTGGGTTTTCCGCTCCCACAAATGGCTACTCACTCCCTGCCATTGGCTGCCACCACATGAGGCTCTAGGACTGTGGCGGAAGGCCATAGAGGTGACCCAGCCACCCATCCCCACCTACAGCCAGACCAGGGCCACCCCGCAGCAGGCCTGACAAGGGGGCGCAGCTCCCACACCATGAGGGATGCCGCTGCACCCAAAGAGCCACTTCTGATGGGGGCCAGGAAGTCCCCCTGCATGTGGCAGACACCTCTGCGCGCGTCACACTGCACATGTCACCACACGTCATACTGCACACCACTGCACACGTCACTACACACGCCACACTGCACACATCAGTACACACGTCACATTGCACACGTGTCACACATCACGCTGCACATGTCACACTGCACACGTCACTACACACGTCACGCTGTACACATCACACTGCACACGTGTCACTACACGTCATGCTGCACATGTCACACTGCACGTGTCACTTGGCATGAATCATCCATCACGGAAGACCCTGACAGGAGCACCTTCTCAGCAGCCACGTCGCACAGCTGACAATGCTCCTGCTGACACCGAGGACCCTAACGTTGTCACATGTGCCATCGAGCCAGGTCTCCACTTTTGACACGCCTTCCACTGGTTTTGAGACTAGAGAGCCAGGCATCATTTCCCGGGAGTGTTTCTCAGATGTGAGTCCTGTCACAGGTCAGTGACCTCCACCCCACAGGCCAAAGCCGTTGTGCCAGGGTCACCACGGGGCGGGGACAGAGGTGACCGGTCCCTGGCGTGTCGCCAGTGCTCAGTAAACATGTTGCCTGAACGAAGGCAGGAACACCTGGGACAGCGACGGGCACAGTGCTGGGAGCCCGGGATGGTCCCTCACGTCACCTGAGGGCACACGGCTGTAAGATGTCAGTGCGCACGCCCCAGGGTTTGTGCGAGAATTAAAGTCACCATGTTCGAACAGGAGAACTCCCGTCTGCAACCACGCCTGACTCACAGCACGTCCTGCTCATCTGATAATGGTGGCGGCGGTGACGGTGACAGCAGCAGCCTATGCCATGATGGCGGGCCCCAGAGCTCTTACACTCCTATTTCCAACTTCTGTTCAAAGAAAGAGGCAGAGTGACAAGACAGCATGCAGTGTGGAGTGAGGGTCCCTGGCGGGGTCACCTGGACACACCAGGCGGTCACCGACAGGGCAGGTATGGTGACGAGGGGCGAGGGAGACGGTACAGTTATGTAGCACACTTTCTAAACTCCACAGCACCCTACTGACGAGTACTGCCAGTATTAAGTGTCCTTGTCCCCGATTCACTCATCCCCAGACCCCAGTGTGTTAATGGCGATTTGGCTAATGGACGTGTCCCCACGCAGGCACAAGCGTCCAAGATCGTTCAGGCAAAAACTCTCTCTGAACAGCACACTGGACCTAACCAGGAAACCCCGTGGGGAACATGCAGGACTCGGCGCATTGCATGGAGCACAGCACAGAGCGCGGGCTCTGGAGGCGGGGTCCAGGTCCCAGCTCTTCCCCCACGGGCGGAGGGACACCAGGCGGCCGCCGAGCAGCTCCAGGCCGCCGGATCTCCAAATGGCCCTCGGAGCCTTGGGGAAAACAGGCTCCTTGCTGTCCCCAGAGACACTCAGGTCTGCAGTGGGCTGGAGGCGACAGAGAAGGCAGAGCCAGATCACAGAGGAGTCACAGTCCCCCATGAAGCCCTGTGAATGGTCTTCCGGGTGCAAACCTGGGTGTCATGGGCTGAGGGGCGTGGAGGCGGCTGACTCACTGGACTGAACCCAGAGGCGATGCCAGATGCCCGGGGCATGCTGTGTCCCTCTAGGAACCTACTGCTCGAGCACAGACAACACCAAGAGGAGACGTAGCACTGAACCCCACTTCACACGAAAACTCTCAGAAGTCACCTGCGAGCCACACTCACACCGACAACTCCGTCTTTGATTAACTATTTTTAGTGGCTTTACCACTGAAAACCATGCGCGTACAGGAGTGCAGAAAACAGTGCAGGAGGGACCCGTGACCTCGCTGGCCCTTATCTTGAGGCAAATCCCAGCCGTGACAGCGGTTCAAATCCAAACCACTCAGTGCACCTTTCTGAGAGAAGCACAACGTGGCACTATTGTCTCACCTGAGAAAAAGTTACCAACCTACTTCGTCAAACAGGGCTCTCATTAAGGTACAAATAGGAAGCAAACACGGCAACCGGCCAGATGGTAACGGCCGCTGAGAAGGCATGCAGGCCTCTAGAACCTGTGACTGTCACCTGACTACATGTTGACTGAGGACTTGAGGTGGGGCGATCCTCTGTGCGGGCCCTCAACGCATCAGGCGGCAGGAAGCGATGGCGCACAGGAGAGGGAAAAGGTGTGTCCAGGAGGCAGGCGGGGGACGCGGCCACAAGCCAAGGTCGGCTGGCAGCACCGGCATCTGGACAGGCAAGGACGACTGTCCCTGGAAGCAGCCGGGGGAAGGCTGCCTGCCGGTGCCACCTTGGTTCCAGTCAAGCAAAACTGACTCTGGCCCTCTGGGCTCCAGTGCCATGAGAACGCATTTCTGCTCCCTTAAGCCACCAGCACTGTGGTCACCCGTCACAGCAGCCACAGGAAACTAACTCAGTCACGTGCCCATCACACACGGTGTCCCCTGCTGACCTTCACTTAGTCGTACTTCCTCCGCAACACATCGCTCGTGCTACTGGCACTCACGTCCACGCCGCTCATCACCAAGGTCATCTCAAGGTCATCCTCGTCCCTTAGGGAGGGCCCAGGACAGCAACACTCCCTGGTCTTTCCACATGCCGGTCACCTTCTGTCGAGCGGCTGGCTGTAAGGTCCTTGGTTCATTTTCTTCACCTCAAATGTTACTCCACTTTCTTCCAGCACAAGGCTCATCGCAAGTCTGACCGTCCGGTTCTTCTTTCCCTGATAATTCGTGCACTTTCCCCCGCACCTCCTCCTCTTTAAAGTCCAGTAATGGTACTAGAGTCTGTCTTTAAACTGCCTGTCCCACGTCGGTATTCTCAGATACACAACACATTCTTTCAATGTGAGGGTCCAGACAGTTTTCTTTTGGGGGAAAGTTTCATGAATCACTATTTTTAGAATTCTGTTTCTTTGCTTTGGTTTTGTTTTTCAAGAAACTCTTAACCGTATGTTAGTGCTTCTTCGTCCATCTTCAACATGTGCCACTTTCAAATCCATTTATCTTTTTGTATTTCTTTGTCATTTTAAAACATTCCCTACTTTTTTAGGCATTTTTTAGGTTTAATTTTTCTTGTATTCCTTCTAGTTTAGTTTTCATTCCTACAACGATTTTCTTTCTGATTCTGTCTTGAATTCTGTCACTTCGTTTCTAAATTTTCGTAATTCTAATGTATGTTCTTTCATGTCTTACATAATTTAAAATATTTTTAGCTCCTTTAGAAATAACATTACATTTTATCTGTTTCTTGAATATATGTCTTTGGCATGCTTTCATTGTCACACATCTCCAGAGATGATATTTTGCTGCTTACTCTTTCTCTTTCGGAAATGCCTATGGATTTGACCTTGATGCTTTTCTGTTGTCAATTTTTATGTGAACTTGTCCTCCAGAATTTTTCAAAGGATGAGTGCAGAAGCCTTTGTGACTTCATAGCCCCTCTTTATTTTCCTATAGATCAGAAAACCATGCTGGCTGTTTCTCCCCCTTTATCTGAACCTTCTCTTTTCTTTCCTACTTCCTCTCTGTTCCGATGCCGCTCCCTGCGGTCTCTGCCGGGCGTGGGCGTCTGTCCTGTAAGTGGGCTCCGTGAGCTCCCGGGCTGGCCTCACGGCGCATGTGCAGTGGCCATGCTCGCCCTCTGGGGTTCTTGTCTTCCACGTTCACCATGCACGCAGCGCTCCCTGTGTTTCCTCCCACACAGAGGCCAGCATCATGCTGGCTGAGGGTGAGCTGGCCCACCTGCATGTATTCTGGGGTTTGCAGGGATATCTTGTCATCAAACTTTGCTGCCTGCTGCCCATGAGTTTGTGGCTTTGCTGTTTAGCTGCTCTGTCATTTCTGTAGGGATTGCAGGAGGTCCAGTAAGTACACTGCAGCCACTTTTCCAGAATTATGGCGTCATCTTCTTACTCTCTCTACAATAAGGCAAATGGCTGACTGAGATTTTAAGTTTGTTTTTTATTGCCACAGAGCAGCAACAGGTGTAAATATCTGAGACTGGAAGGTGGGTGAGGAAGAGACTCTGCTCCGTGTCACTGCACTTGGCCGGCATGTGGACGAACAGCTAAGGGAGGAAAGGGTACTGTCCCCTCCCCCCGCCCCGCCTCAGAGCATGGGCACGCACGCAGCGGGGTGTGTCACCACCACGTGTAGCGGGCTGAGTCCTGCTGTTTGCTCAGACAGATCTGTCCACCAGCGCGTGGGCTAAGCACCAGAGACGTGACTCACTGGGGACAGGGACAGGGTCTGCAGAAGATGTGGGAAAAATAAAACACAGAACCCGAGCATTCACATTGAAAGGGACCTCAGCTCATCTGAAACTTATGTTCTCTGTCACCTCCTCACTGTACTGATGAGGAGGCTTGGGTACACAGGTGAGAGGTACCTATTCAAGGCTGCTGATCCAGTGAAGGGCAGTGGTGGCCGTGAGACCGTTCAGAGCTCCATGTGCATTCTGGAATCTTAGGTCAGGGCCTCCCTGCTGAGTGCAGAGCAGAAACTCTCACAGAGAAGAGATAACAGTGGGAGAGGGCGGTGCAGGGGGATGTTACCCCTCCACATGGCGTGTCCAACACATCAAGACTTCTCCCTCAGAAGAGGTGAGTCAGCAACCTTAAGTGTATGTTTCAGATGTATTTTTAATGAAAAACTACTTCAAGCTACTGCTGGAAAAAGGAAATAAAGGGTCACTAAAAGGCATCACCGTCATGAGCACCTGACAGCCTTGCTGTGACACACCACATACTCGCTGAACTCCGTGGGCCCTACTTGCGCTCACTGGGCAGCGGCTACGGGCAGGCCCTCTGCCAGGACTGCAGAAAACACAAAAGTTCAGCCACCTTTTATGGAGCCTACGAGTATGCTAACAAGCACACAAATCATGCTAAGATTATAAACCAAATGGCATGTTAGCAATTCAAAGAAGAAGAATGCACACAGAGGTGAAGACAGGGATAGAAACTAGAATTTGACAAGCTAAGCAGAGAAACTGGAATGAGACAAGTCGGATGCAGTCATTTGAAGTCTACGACCACAAACTTAGCTTCAGGCCACAGGCTAGCTCACCGCCAGGAGAAGAAAAATGACACCCACTGGCAGAGTCTTACTAAAAGAGATCTAATTAAGATCCAGAATCTCCTAACATAATACCCAAAACGTCCAGGTTTCAAAAATCATTTATCATTCCAGGTAAATCTCAACACGAATGAGAAAAGACAATCAACAGATGCCAATGACAAGATGAGAGAGATAGGAGAATTATCTGACAAGGATATCAAAGCAACCTCCATAAAAACACTTCAACAAACCATTATGAATACGTTTGAAATAAATGAAGACACACTCCCAGCAAAGTGAAGGCAAAAATCGCAACACCCAGGCTGCACCCCATGCGAACGGAATTAAAATCACTGAGCACGTTCAGCCGCCAGTCATTTCAACTCCCCAGAGATTCCAATGAGCCACCAAGTTTGAGAACCAGCGTTCCAACTCCACGGTTCTGAAACTAAGGTGCCAGAATCATCTGGAAAACTTGACTGAGATGGAGACCCAGGCCCTGGGCCATTTCAATAAGCCTGGGCCTCAGTACGTTTCCGAGTGTCCAGGTAGTTCTGATGGACACCAAGTTTGAGAACGGCAGCTTTACCAAAGAAATTTGGTAAATTCCTAATACACCGAAGAAATGTGCAGATGACTCTCCTCATTTGAGGACGATGCAAAATTCCTGACCTGAATGAGGAAAAAGCCACATTTAAGTGACCTCTGAAGCAAGAGGTTAAGTTTCAATCATAGTTGTTTTTTTTTTTTAAAAGTTTCAACCGCCCTTTAGCTATGGGCGCCGAGGATATAACGTGTTCGATCCGGCTGCCGAATTTAAGGACAGAAAAGCCCACAGGCCTCGAGGGCTGGTTTGGAAACGCAGTTACAGGGCAGGTTGTGTGTGTGCGCAGCAGCAGCCGCCAGCAAGAGCCTTCGTGACCCGCCACTCGGCCCGCGGGACGCATCCATCTTCCTTTCGGCAGGAAAAGAAAACGCTTCCCCGTGAGCGCCTCGTGCCCTCCCAAGAGACCAAAACCGAAAGGGACGAGTTCATACCCGAGAGACGGACACCACCCAGGAGCCGGTCCACTGTGCGCTGGGGGCTGGTTTCCAGCCGAAAGGCAGCATCTCCCGGGCGGCGCCTCTCTCAGCGTTCACACGCCTCTCCTGGCGAGACACTGAGGCCTCTGAGCCCAGAGAACCGGGCCTGGAAGCCGACGGGGACGCAGGAATGGCGCGACAGCGCGGAGTGCCTGCAGAGCGCCGGAAGTGCGTGGGCCGGAAGTGCCCAGACCGGACGTGCTCCTGCAGGAAGTGCCCAGACCAGAAGTGCTCCCACCGGATGCGCTCTCGCCGGAAGTGCCCCCACAGGCAGTGCCCAGACCGGAAGTGCGTGGGCCGGAACCCGGCAAGCACTAGCACCTCCAGGGGGGAATCCCTCCCACAGCTCCTCTCTTGCCCAGTGTCCCTCTGCCCTCTCCCACTTGCACCACAGGAAGGGCCTTTCCTGTGGCCACTGGCACGCAGCAGCAGACGAGCCTCTGCGTCCCAGGCCCGACGGCCATGGGAGGGGCCAAGACCACCCCTGTGGACAGGCCCTCTGCCCGTCCCATCCACCCGAGGAAGATGTGCCTCCGTTTCCACGTCTACAAGGTGGGAACGCCTGCCCTCACGGGGGCCGCTGTCAAGAGTCACGTGTACGTAACTCGCTGACAGGGGTGAGTGCCTGATAAACATGAACTCCTGGTGCTTCGGCGATACTACACTGCTGTGGACCGTGGATGCCGGAGCTGGGCCGCTCGGGTTTGACCGGGGATCTGTCCAGCACTAAACGTGGATTGTGAGCGAGTCACTCCTCCTTCCTACGCCGGCGTCCCCATCTGTAGAACTCAGATAACGGGAGGACCTGAACTCACACGGCTGTTGGGTGGATGAATCATTTCATATAAGGAGCCTGGCAGAGTGCCTGGAACATAGTGAGTGCTTTTTAAATGATAATGATTATCGTGTTAGCGTTCTGTGACGTGGACAGCATGAGGCAGGTGTGTGGGGAGTCCCCTTGGCCCCTGAGGAGCTAGTAGTCTCCATCAGGAGACAAGAAGTGCACAAACAGAGCGACCAGGGGAGCGCAGCACAGAGTATGGGGCACGTGGTGACTTCGTGAGCCTGCAAAGAGCACTTCCCTCTAATGTGCTCACACCCAAGCTGATGGAATTCAGAATGCTCTGAATAGGGGGTGCCCTGGGTGGCAAGTGCCCCCTTCTTGCCCAGCCCTTGGTGAGAGCCATAGGTCTCATTCAGCTCCCAAGGCCGATCATTTCGACCATTCTCTTGGAAAGCACTGTGGCTTCACTGTCTTCAGTAATCACGGATGGAGCGTAAGGGTGTAGGGCACCCACGTCTCACTGAAACGCTGCAGAAAACCAAGGGGGTTACACGCTCGGGTAGAGTTCTAAAGTGTCCCTGAGCTCTGGACTTGCTGGAAGTGCCATTTTAAGTAACTTTTAATGCCAGCTGCTGCAGCGCTAAAAGGAAACATGAGGCTGAATATAAAAACTGAAAAGGGAAATGTAAGCCTCATAAGGTATTAATTAATCCCATGATGTAAGATTCCATCTGCTTAGATCACCTCTGCTTAAAGAAATATTTACCCAAGAAATTCAGAGAATGACAGTGAAGCAGGACAACATACCATACCTAAGATTCTGTGATTTTTTTAATCCTAACAAGGAGCGCAAGGCTGGAACAAGTGTGGCGAGGGCATGCACCAGAAGCTAGTTAACCCCTTTTTATTCCTTCCCAAGGAAGCTGACAGCTATTTTAAGCCCACGGAGTAGTCACGCTGTCTGATTTGCAACTTGAGGAATCAGCGTCATCCTGCAACTAGACTTTTAAGCAGACATGTAAAGCGAAGATAATACCTCACGAGGCCTCCAACTCGTAGAAGAACAGAGTGTATCTCAATCCGAGATTGAAACCATGCTCAGATGAAACTCCAGTTCAGTCTGTGGGACTCAATAACAATTTAAAAACAGCGAGCTCTTTGCCAGGCTCTGTGCTAGGCATTTGCACGTGTGATTCATTTACTCTCCTCATTAACCCTCTGAGGGATGTGGTATTCATACCCTGTTTTTACAGGTGAGGGTCCTGTGGGAGACTTAAAGCACTCACACATGGGAGTGAGGGACAGAACAGGATTTGAACCTAAACATAGTTTGGCTCCTGGATCCAGGCGATGCTAGGCTGTCAACCAAATTCATGTCATAAAAATTATAATATAGCAAATTAAAGGAAATAACACAATGAATTAGGGGGAAAGGGTTTCAATTCATTAATGAGAACACAACAGGTTGAAAATACGTTTTCCCTAATAAATGACAATCACCTACTCCTGATATTGGCCATATGTTCTATAATCAAAGATTCTAATTGCACTGCACATCCACCACTGGAATTCCATTTAATTCACGGGGGGAAAAAAGCTTCCTCAGCACTTCCTTTGGAAGGAAGTGGCACTCTGCGAGGTGGGGGTGGGACACCAGGGGAGTCCCTCAGATCCCCAGGGACTGAGAGGTGCAGGCCTAAAGCAAGAGAAACGGATGGAGAAGACCAGAGCTAGCTGAGGCCTGTCCCCTTCTTGGGCAACACAGGAGGGCCCTGGCAGCCCTTGTAGGGAGCATCTTAGAAACTACATCCCTTCATTCAAAATACATTTGCTGTAGGCAAGATGGAAGACATGGGGCAGGGTGACAGAGACCCCACTGATGGCGATGGGGGATGGAATTAGATGGGCAAGCAGCTCTAGTCCACAGTGGGGTCTGCTCAGTCCCTTGGACATGGAGGAGCCTGAGAAATGGGGGCCATCCCAGGGAGGGTTGTCACTGGTAATCACGCCTACTGGACTGAAGCACAAGGCAATTAAAGGGAATTGTTCAACACCAGAGCGCCCTGAATATCATACTGAGAATTTCTGATCTACTAGTAGGCTTAGAAACTTCTAGTGTTTTTGAGTAGGAGGATAACATAATTATATTTCAGGAAAATTAGCAGAAGTTTATAGGATGAAGTGGAGGTCCCTGGAAGGTTACTGAAACAATATGATGAGATCACTCAGCAATGTGATAATGTGTCTACTGCTTCCAGATGTGCTACAATTGGCTGGCTGTCCCACCTGACAAATGTTTGTTATCTCTCCTGTGTGTACCTGATGTGGCGTGGCTGGGGGTGGGGCGGTCTTCACAGAAGCATGAGGCAGCTCCTCAGAGACCACTCAGTGTCACTGGGGTGTATGCAGAGAGGGGAACACGAACTTTTGTGGCACACTGCGACCCACAGCTCCGGCGACTGCCGGAGTGCTCATCCCACATGCCCTCCGGACGCTCTCCATGAAAAGTGAAGTCCACTCCTGCTGCCCTGGAAGCTGAGCTGGCCAATGGCCTGATGTGACCAAAGAGTGCAGGAGGGGTGACCCTGTGCAACTCCGGAGGCCAAGCCTTACGCACGTCTGCCCTCACTGCTTGGAATACTCGCTCTGGTGACCAAAGGGCCACCGTGCCGTGAGGAAGTCCAGGCAACCACGTGGAGAGAATGGCCGTGTGAGTAACACTTTTAGGACTTTCTGGCCCACCCCTGCCGCCACCGGTGATCCAGACCAGCCCGGCCCAGCCCACCTGAACTCCTGACCCACGCATCAGAGCTGTTACACGGATGTCCTTTAAGCCCCTGGGTTTGGAGGCAGTTTGTTAAGCAGCTAAGACAACGGAAGCCATGGGACTCGGGTGAGCACTGTGCCCTGTGTCGATGACATCCCCGCCGAACCTTGGGTTCCTCACCTGTAAAATGAGGTTATACGGGTGACACCGCCCGTTCTGAGGGTCTGGACCGTACAGATGCCGGTGCAGGGCTGGCTGAGTCCCATGAACGTAAGTAAGCAGGAGCCACCTCAGGGTCGGGGTGCAGGGGGGCAGGGGTTGGACACTGCACTGTGAGGACTGAACAGGCTGCACCAGGACGTGGCTCCCGATCAGGGCGCAGGAAACACTAGCCATGACCACCGTGCTCTCCTCTCACAGCCTGTGACTCCGGACAAGCCAATCTCCCCGATCCCGGCTTGGTTTGGTTCTGTTTTCTACATCTGAAAACCACAGATAACACTAACGCTCCCGTTCCCACGTGAGGAAAGTGCTCTAAGTGGAAGTCCCGTGCAAATCGAAAGCTGCTACACACGTGAGGCATGACTGTGTTGTTGACACCCTTGGGCTCCTTCGCACCATTGTCACTAGGCCGCTCCCTCTCACCTGGCAAGTGGAGACAGCCAGCTGGTGGCAGTGGGACAGGGAGAGACCAGGACAGAGGGGCCCCATTTCACCATGCACCCCCACAAGGGTCAGCGAGCCCGGTGCCCACACGGGTGTCCCTAAGGAGCAGCACCCAGCGCAAGGGGGTTTGGAAGCAGTGCGGCATTAAAGGGCTGCGAAGCTTCCAGCAGCAGAGCCTGAGCAGCCGGCAGGCTGAGGACGCGCCCCTCCCCACGAGCCGTGAGCCAAACCCCCGCCTGGCACAGAGGACGCGCCGCCAAACTACGTGCACGAGCACTGGACCTGGGAGTCTGACGTCAGCGCTCCCAGGTCTGCGTCCTCACGTCCGCGCCCAGGGCTCTGCACACGGAAGCAGGCGACAGCCTCCCCGAGCCCGTGTCCTTGCTTATAAGGCATGGGGGAACCTCCTCCAGGGGGGCGGTGGGAATCGGTGAGAGATGTCCAGGCTTCCGCTGGACAACGGGACGCTCGGTGTTGGCTGTAGTGCGCAGAACCTGTGATGCCCCGATGCCCTCCAGCCCTGTCACCACCTCCCAATCTCCACAGAGCCCTGGAAAAGAGACGCCTCCATCCAGCGGTGCTGCTGGGACTGCCAGCCCGTGGGGGAGAGGCCGGGGCTCGTCCTCCAGGGACCCGGCCAGGCAGCAACAGCATAGGGCCGTTTCCTGAAACGGGGGACAGCAGGCCATGCACGTAACCCTGAAACCACAGGGAATGCACAGTCCCACGACCTGCTGCGGAGGGATCGGGACCCACCCGCAAGCGGCACCTGCCTGGTGCACGGGGGACAGACACGCTCCTGCCACCACCTGCACTCGGGTCGTGGCTGACGTGGCTTGAGTGTGTGGCTGTGCGGTTTCGACCACAAGGAGCCGGGAGTCAGGACGCACCCCTCAGAGCCAGCCCCGTCCTTGCTGCCCTCCCTGTTCACTCTCAAAGCCCAGCCAAGCCCCCTGGGCCTCACGTCTGCACTCGGACACAGCCGGGATGGACTGCGGCCCCCCTCGCAGAGCAGGGCTGTGGGAGTCCAGGAGGGACCAAGAGACAAATCACGCAGCTCCTGGACATCTGGTTAGAAAGGAATGCGGGGAAGGGCCCACGAGGTGGAGGCAGGCCTCAAGTCCAGTGTCCCCCAAGTCTGTCCCAGTCACCTGCATCAGCCACACGGATGCTTGTGAGGGGCCCACAGTCCTGGGATCCCTGGGATGCCTCGAATTGGAATGGGGTGGGGGGACAAGAAGCAGATGTTTTAATACCCTCCCCCCCCCCCCGGTGATCCTTACGCACGTGGGGTCCTGAGAGCCAGTTGGGACCAAACGCAGACTGCGAGGCAAGAGCCAAAAGCCTTAAAGACACTGTGATTCTGACCTCCGTTCCTGCCCTGCTCTCGGGAAACACAGCACGAGTGACCCAACCACAGACGCCACGTTCCCAGTTTACGCCCAAGAAAATGAAGTCATGACTGTGCTGAAAACTCAGACTTTAAAACAGAAAAACTTGCTCCCCGAAGCAACAGGCCTGGACAAAGATTAACCCAGACGTCCCATCTCAGAGCGGCCCGAGCTGTTCTGAGAGAAGAGAAGGTCTCGGCTGCGGCCCTCTCCGGTCACCGGTCAGAGCCGTACCCAGTAATTCCGCTCTGCATTCCACTGCACGGTCTGCTGTGGGGGGCAGGGGGTGTCCTCCCTGCTCGCCCCCGTGGGTGGGGGAAGGTTGCTCAGGAGAAGGAAGAAGAGCCATGACTCACCAGCTCACACATCGCCGAGACGGAAAAACATCAAGGAAGCGGAGGGCATGGACGCACAGCACCCGAAAAGATGTCTCACGAATGGGAGGAAGCGGCGCGGATGGAGCAGTCCTCGCGTGAGATGCTACCAACAGCGTCTACAGTCACCAAGGACAGTACAGCCGTCTCCCCATGCAGAGGCCACCTCTCCCCCAGAGGAGCGCCCTTCCCAGGTGATGGGCAGTGGGAACCCCAGCTGGAATTCCGGGAACCAGAGCTCCCCAGGCTGAGAAGCACATGGTGGGGGGAGGCGTCCAGAACAGAGCCCTCCCCCACGCCCCTCCCCAAGGACAGGCCTGGGGCTCTGGCTCCAGCGCTGACAGTGCCAGCCGCCCCTGCCAGCTGCCGAAACTTAGCTGCGACACTCAGCTAGCAGGAGGGCCACTCTCACACACCCGTCCCTGACTGGCCCCACGAAGGAGTCCTGCCAAACCAGGCAATGGTGACCGACAGCTGGACCTGGTCACCTGGAACCTAAAGCACACCCTTGTACTACCTTCCTCCTCGGG
>PVJL010017196.1:0-18876 GCA_004026885.1 Lyroderma lyra
ACTGATCTCACACCCATAAGTTAACCCCTCATCTCACAGAACCTCAGCCCTGATCAACAGCAAATACTAAGTTAAACTAAATGACCCTCTTTTACGTGAGCCTGAAGTGAGCTTGTTGGACGGTGCTTCAGTGTGATTTTGTAAAGCGCGTGGTCCTGCGTTTGCCTTCTTGCTGAGTGCCCCGACCCCACATGAGCCCTGCTGAGGGAGGCAGTGGGGGGAAGCAGAGAGGGGGCTAGAATGCAGGCCTGGGAATGAGCCCTTGGAGGAGAGGCGGAGGCTGAATCACTTAGTGATTACCAGTAGCTGTGACTAGACCATTGTGGTTTCAAACCCTGGAGCTATGGACATTTTACTCATAGGGGCCTGTTTCCTCATCTATAAAATGGGAATATACTATCTACCTTTCAGAGCAGTTTGTGAGAATAACTGCTGACCTGCATTGATTTCACATTGCTGGGCAGTAAGGTTTGGGGGTGGTGTCAGCTAAGAGAGAGGTCCTAGCAAGGTCACAGGGAAAAGGGGAAAGGGACCTGAAGAGCTGGGCCCTCCACCCAGGGAGCCTTAGGGAGCAGCTGCTGTGGAGATGAGCGAAACATCTTATTCCGCTTTGATGCGGCTGGGTGCCAGAGGAGGCGGGCAGGTTATGAAGCCCGTGGGCCAACCCCCTTCTGACTCCACCCCCAGTAGGGTACCTACTGCCTCCACCATGAGGGTGACAGGAAACCTCACATTAGCGTTGCCAGGTCCTGCCCACCACAGCCCTGTTGAGTTCAGCCCACATGTTTGTTGAATATTTACTCTATACAGACCACAATGCTTGCCTGCAAAGAACTTACCTATAACCCTGAGGGCATCGTGTGTGAGTCAGTCAAAAGTGTACAAGCCTCAGTGGTTGCATCTCACCCAGACCGCAGCCCCATGGAGTAAGAGGGAGAAGCAGTATTATTCCCACTGGATACCTGAGACAACCAGGACTCAGAGAAGTTGAACGTTTCCTGCCCAAGCAATAAAGTCAAGTGTGAGAAAAGGAACATGAGCGTTGGTATGACAAAAACCTATGCTTTGTCACTTACTAGCCAGTGACCTGGACGGGTACGTAAGTTCTCTGAGCCTCCTTGTCAAAAGCAGGACAGTAATTGCTGTTGTCGATGGTGAGGATGGTGATGATGGCAGTGGCTGCACTAACCGTGAGCTTACGGTGCTGTCTCATTCATCCTCAGAACACCCCGCGGATAGTTACTGTTAGTTCCCTCTTTCAGAGGATGAAACTGCAACAAGACCATTAAGTAGCCCGTGCTCTAACATGGTAGCTAACAAGAGCTCTACCATTTGAACTCATGTCTCTGCTCAATTCCAAAACCCATATTCTTTGACTCCAAAAATCACATTCTCACGTTTGCATAAAGCAAACCCAGAGGCCTAGGCGGGTGACTGTACAGGACTGAAAGTCCCCGGGCCGCCAGGGGCAAATTCTCCTGCATCTCTTCCTTTCACTCCGTGCCTTCCCACCCTTGACCTCCAGTCAAGGCAGGAACAAACCTGGATGAGGTTAGCTTTGCCTCTCACCTGGTGGCAGGTGCATTCTGAATATTCTTTAGTGGTAATAAGTTTCGCCTGGAACATGACTGATCATAAACATTTGCATTTTCTACTTTTTGTCTCCGATTGTGGAATGAAGGTTTAAACCTCTTGAAGGAAAGTCAGCCAACGTTAGCTAGTAGGTGAGGCTCTCTCTATGCTGTTTTGACTCCAACCCCAGCTGCACGGGGCGTTTTCCACCTCACACCAGCAGCTCTCCAGCTCTCCAGACACCAGCTGGATGTCCGACAGTTCAGTTTCACTCTGACACTAACTGTGTGGGACTAGCGCAGACCGCACGGGTCAAGGGCTCAGCCCCACGAGGCTGCCTCCACTTCACTGCCAATCACAGGCCTGGGCCTCTCTTACTTCTGACCAATTAGCTACAAATCAGAGTTCTCATGACCCCCTCCTCAGGTTCAAGAATGGTTCAGAACTCAGGAAAGCACTTTACTTACATTTATTGGTTTATTATAAAAGATATCATAAAGCAGCCAGGTCTAACCTTTTGGCTTCCCTGGGCCACACTGGAAGAATTGTCTTGGGCCACACATAAAATACACAAACACTAATGATAGCTGATGAACTAAAAAAAAAAAAGTCATGAAAAGAATTTGTAATATTTTAAGAATTTGTGTTGGGCTGCATTCAAAGCTGTCCTGGGCCGCAGGTTGGACATTCCTGTTATAAAGGATACAGACAGATGAACAGCCAGATGAAGTACGTAGGGCAAGGTCTGGAAGGGTCCTGAGTGTAGGAGCATCTGTCCCTGTGGAGTTGGGGTGCATTGCCCTCCTGGCATGTGGATACATTCACTAACCTGGAAGCTCTCTAAACCCCAATGTTTAGGGTTTTTATGGAGGTTCTATTTAGTGGGCCTGATTGATTAAATCTGGGTATTGACGATTAACTCTATCTCCGGCCTCTCTCCCCATCCCTGAAAGTTCCAGCCCTCTAATCAATCACAAGGTTGGTTCCATGGGGCAACAAGCCCTCTTCTGGAAGCTATCTAGGGTCCCACCAAGAGTCACCTCATTAGCATAAACTCAGGTCCAATTAAAAGGGGCTTGTTATAAATAACAAAAGGTGCACCTCTCACCCCTACCACACAGAAAAGTACAAGGATTTTAGGAGCTCTGCCCTAGGAACTGAGGATGAGTATATACATATATAAATAAATCACTACAAATATAAATATATATTTCTTATTATATCGCAGTGTCACAGGGGGACCTCACAGGGAAAAGGAGTGGAAGGCTTCAGAAACCACAAGGTGTGATCAACTAGAACTGAGCCAGCTACCCCTAAGAATGCCCCAAGATAACAGTGCCTTAAACTTTCTGCAACCCACTTCACTTCCTCTCCTGTTAACTGGAATGAGAACGTGATGGCCAGAGCTCCTACAGCCATCTTAGACTATGAAGTGACCTTGAGAATGATGCTGCCACAGGCAGCAGAGGAAGCTACGATAATAGCTCCTGTGCTAATCTGCTTCAGTGACCTGTACCTGCCCTGTGGAATTTACTGTCTAGCTCTAATAATAATTCTCAGCTCAGGAGCAGAGTTGCCCAGGTCAGGTGTGAGCACTGCAGGCAGGATCCTCCAGGCTACGACTTTCCAGACGATAGGTGCTGCAGCCTGTGTCATTTCATGCCCAATGTGCCAATCCTGGGACTCTGAATAGCAGGGATACATGGCTCACATGGCCTGTCACTCTGAGGTACATTTGATTCCTGTTGCACCTGACCAGGGGCAGACACACAAGCCTTACGTGGTGACTTTCCAACTCGCAGATGCTGGGGCCATAGCTGCAGCAGCACCTGAGATCCTACAGTGCTTCGGCTGTGTGGACGTGCTCACCAACAACGCTGGGGGCAGCCACTGTGGTGCTCTTGTGGACACCAGCACACACGACAGGAGAGTCATGGAGACACAGTACTTCGGTCCAGTTGCTCTAACGAAAGGTAGCAGCCCTGGATTAAAAAAACATGAACACTGATATGTTGGCACTTTTTTACTTCACTTGGTTCCTTGTTAGCTAAATGTGCTGTGCTTACAGCTTGGGTGTTTGCTCTTTGAAGACTTATTGGCATTTTCTTTATCTGCCTTGTAGCCTTAAATCAAATGTCCTCCTCACTGACAGCTTCATTCCTACAGCATCACCTACGTTTCCTCTTGGTTGTGTTTGCAAATCCCTGCAAAGTGGAGGGACTCTTATGTCCAGATACGGGTTCCCTCCAGGGGTGAGGCTCCCCCTCAGAAAGGGAGCTGAGCTGGCTGTTGCAGTGATGAGGCTTCTGCCTGCCTCTGTCTGCTCCCACCACCCCACTCCACCCCACCCCACCCCCTGGCCTGTGGGGCATCTATGAGGCCCAGGAGGCCTGAGATTTCCGACAATATGGCCCCCCCCCCACTGTGGGCCTTCACTGTTCACCTCTTTGTTCCAACAAGATCTACTAAGTGAGGTCACCTCCTCCTCAGCCTTGGTGCAGTGACCAGAAGTGAAGTCCTAAAGTCTCTGACCTCTTTCCATAGCTCTCCTGCCCTCCATGATTGAACGGTGACGGGGCCACATCGTCGCAATCAGCACATCCAGGGCCAAATCAGCATTCCTTTCCGGCCAGCATGTGAGTACTTCTGTCTCCTTCCCGCAGATGGTTTTTTGTTTTTTCCTGATTATCAAAATACCACGTGCGATATCCAAAATTCAGACAAGCCCTCGGTACAGGATGTGAAGGAACTTCATCAGGCTGTGTCCTTCTGAGTAGAATGCCAGCTTACTCCTTAGCCCCTGTGTATGACCTTGTGCAGGGGTCCCCACAACTCTGTACCCCAGTCCTCACTGCAGATTGGGGACAGGGACAGTCCCAGCCTTAGATGCCACAGAAAGATGAGTTCATCCGTCAGCTGTGCGAGTGAGGTGCCCGGTGCAGAGCCAGGCGTAAGTACCACGCACGGGTTAGTCACAGTTGTCAGTTACCAAGTAGGGTCACGTTGTGCATACTGTTTTGTGGCTTGCTTATTCCACTCGACAGTGTATCTCTCTACATCAGGATGTAATGGATTTACCTGATGCTTTTAAGTGGATATGTAGTAATTCATTGAGGATATATGACATCATTTCTTTAGACATTATCCTGGAGATTCGAAGATATTTTTTCCCCTTCAGTTTGTGACCATTAACAATAACATGCTACACAGAACATCCTTGAATATTTATATCTCTAGACACTCATGGGAGGGTTGCAGTAAGATAAATTCCCCAAAGTGGACATAATCGGTAGGACCATATGGTTAAAACTGCCAAACTGACTTCCATTTCACACTCTCACCTCCATGGATACAAGTGGCTGTGCCAAAGTCATTTGTCTGCTGTCCTGTTCCACCAGCAAGCAAATGGAATCTGGTTTGCTCAGTGAAAAGATTTTAACGGTAATTCCACAAATGTCCTAGTAGGTCCTCTCTTTGCTCCACCCTCTGGAAGGCAGTACTGACTTGGAACCAAGTCATCCGCTCTCACCTCTAAGTGCTGGGCTCAGCCACCCTGGCTGCCCTGGGCAGGAAGGGGAGAGAGCGGAGCTACCCTGGGCGGGAAGGGGAGGGAGCGGAGCCGCTCGGCCCTATGAGAGGACGGGAGCAGGACCTTCCGCTGGGGGATACTGTAGCCACAGGTCTGCCTGGAAATGTGACAGAAACTCTCTTTTTCTCACTGAGCCCAGCTCTACCTTTGGTTTAGTTCTGTGTCCTCAGGCAAGCCGTCTGGCCTTCCTTTTCCTTTCTTACAAAATGAGACTTACAGTCATCCTACATGCTTCACAAAACTGTTTTAAAGATGAAATGGGACAAGCGGAGACGGAAAGTCCCTTGTGAATTGTGAAGCACTGTGTCTGTATTTGTTTCTTATTTCTGTTTCAACTGCAGTAGCCTAGCACAGCCATCAAAGGCTGCTCAGATAAGGTGTGTGTGTGTGTGTGTGTGTGTGTGTGTGTGTGTGTGTGTGTGTACATGTGTGTAGCAAAAGAAATGAGGTAAAGTGGTAATAATAGGTAAGTCAGGACAAAGGCTATATTGTATTCTTTGTGTGTGTTCTTTGTACTAAGTTATTTCCAAACTTTACTTGAACTTAATTAAGTTTTATTTTCTACGTGTCCTGTGACTAAGTAGGTCACACCTGGTTGATGTGGGCACTCTGCAATGACCACACTGAGCGTGGTGGTGCCTCCTGGGCACGTTGGTAAACCCAGGAGAGCAGCAGTCTTCTCATCCATGAGAAGGGAGAGCAGCTTTGTGTCCCTGACACTGCTGTCCCAAGGACCATGTAGGGTGACCCAGGTGGTGTGCTCAGCACTGTGCCCTGCAGGTGTAAGATACTATAATACCAGTGATGACAGGTTAGGTCAGCACAGCCTGGCTAATTAGGACCTCCAGTCTGAAAGCACGGGGACATTCATTGTCAGGTGTAGCCTTCTATCCTGGGGGTCTCCGGGATGACTCCCTCCTCTCAGTCCTTGTCCTGGGCAGCACACCTGGAACCATGGCTGATAGGAGCATTACCCAATAGCTACTCATCCAGCCCCCAGCTACTTGGCCTGAATCAAAGGAGCTGGGTACTGTAGCAAGTTGAGACACTTGACCTTGTCCTGTTCCATAACATTCCTAGGCTTTTCCTCCCTGTTTTATTGGCTGGTGGATCCCCCTTTGCTAGGCTAAAACATTTAGAACCCTGATTTTACAGTGGACATGTTGTATATTTCCCAAGAATGCCACTTCAGGGTCACTGTGTCCCCTGCAGAGAACCCTTCGCCGTGGTGTGGAGCCATCACTGAAGAACAGAGATGGCTCCATTTCTTGGAGGTGGCGCAAGTATAGTAGGTCTTCCAGATGAAATGTCAGATGAAATACATAAGAGAACCAGTGTCAGACTTTATACACACTCACTGCCCCACACGCAGGGATGCTCACTCAGAGCAGAGCTCCAGGGACAATCCTGGAAACAACCCTTGAAGCTTCACTGATGGGGCCAGTCGTGTAGTCGGGTGACCCAGAGAGGAGCGTGGTGGTCTGCATGGCTGATGCAGATGCTGTCCAGCCTGTCACCAGGTGAAGGAAGCTACTTACAGGAATAATAAGGATAGTATGACCTCATTTCTGTAAAGAAAAAGATTACTTTATGTCACTTCACATACATGTACATAGGGTGTATAAAAATAAATCCTGAGAGACTGTTAGCATTGGTTACCTCTGGAGAATGAAAATACTAGAACTTGCACTTTTTAATTAATATCTTTCTGTACTATTTGAATGTTGTACCCATTAGGCATTAAGGTTTTTTGTTTTGTTTTGGTTTTTTAGCTTTAAAGTGGAATAATCTCTGATTCAAGGAAAGTTGCAGGAATAGGAGGAAGAACTCTTTTATCCAGATTCCCCAGTTGTTAACCATATTGGCTTCATCATCTGCTCTATTTGTGTGTGTATATATGCACATCTTTATGTATCTAAAATTTATAATCTTCCTTTCCTGAACCATTTGAAGAAAGTTGGAGATAGAATACTCTTTTCCTCCCAGGTGTTTGCTAAGAACCAGGATACAATATACTTCCCTAATCAGGAGATGAACACTGCTACATTACAGCTGTGAATCAGAAAAATACATGTCAGGGTCCACCCAGCTGGCCAGGTGGGCAATCTTGGATGCTTCACCTATCCTGTGGCATTAGGTAGAAATATAGAAAAATTCCGATTACTAATGAGTGAGCCCATATGCTGTGCAGGTAATAGTTAGTTACAAAGCCTGTAGCAAAGTCTTGACATGAAGGACAAAAGATTTGCCAAATCTTAACTTTCGTTAGTACTGCATGATGTATCTGTTATTTATTATTATTAACAGCAGTACCTAAGCTGTGAGTATTTACCATCTGCCAAGAACTGTGTTAAGTGCTTATATGCCCTTTTCCATTTAAACCTTACAATATCCCTGTGGGATGGGCACCGTCAGTCCCACTTTCTACTTAGGCGACGGAGACTTAGCGGTGCCTCAGACGACATACAGTGAGGGGGAAAGCTGTGATTCAAACCAGGACCATCTCCCTCCCGAGCCTGCATGCTTAGCCTCAGTCTCCTTTCTCCCCTTTCCTGGCACCCTGAAATGCTTTCTGTCTCTTTCTGAGGTTCCTGATGGCACAGTGGGTCTTCGGAGGCATTTTGGGGTAATAGACATTGTCACACAGTGGTCCCTGCTCACTGTGGCTCTGCCTTCCTCACAGCCCTGGGCTGACACCTAGCAGCTCGTGCTGCCGCTCTGTAGGTCATGAGCAAATGGATTCCAACCACGAGTGCGGCTGCTGGCCAAGGCACATAGGGGGTTAAAGAGAGGAAACAAAGGACAGCAGGGAAGTTGCTCTGGGTCAGTTGTTCAGAAAGTGGCTGGGGAGCTTACGTCTGCTCAGTTTTCATAGTGATGCTCATCAGAATCTCCCCACAAAAGTCTTTTCAAGTGTCATGATCCTGGTAACACCATTGACCTCTGCGGTGATTTATAAAGCAGTTTTTACTGCATTGACTTGTTTAGTCTTCACCAAAACCCTACAAAAAGAGGTGTTACAAAAACAAGTGGTGCGGGCTGGGCAACACCTGGAGAGTTCAAGCTATTGTTCAGGGTCCAAAGCTAGACAGTGGTCAGCCAGGACTTACATCCCACTTTTCTGACTTAGCTTCAACTCTCTTCTTCTTTGCTTTCTTTATTGAAGATATTTTCAAATGTTATGATTTCCTGTATTTGGAAGTCAGAAGGCATTATTAAGTGAAGTATTTGGTGCTACACATGTTACTGAATCAGAATAAATAAAAGGTCACATGATTGGTTATTGTGCTGGATTTTATTGCTTTGCACCTACTTAGTATTGTTCAGCATCTACATGGATCCTTTGTGGTATATTATTAGGTCAACAGCCCTTCTAGCTTTAAAAGCCCCATGGCTTTAATAGATGTACATGGAGTTTATGTAATTCCTTTAAAACGTTGACCATGGAGTGCTTGGTTAGGGACACAAGCTCTTATTATCAAATTGTTTCCGTGTAGAAATCAGCCTTGGCTCACATCATTTCAGCTCTTGGTTCCTTTTCTAGGAATGGAGTGAACTGCTGTAGGAGAGGGGACTGGTCGTGCTTATTACTCAGAGCTCTCTCCCCTCCTGTTACGGCAGGAGGCTGATTTGCTTTGCTGGGCCCTCTCAGTTTTCCCTGTGACCTGAACATAAATCACCTTTGAGGTTCTGGTTTCATCTTTTACAAAGTTTTCCATGAAATAAATCTGAATGGAACATTTTCTTATATACTTTTGAACACCCCTTTGAAGTATTTCATTGGTGACAAGGGGCTTCACATTTATTGTGGACTTTATTTCTGTTATTATTACATTGTAATATACAATGAAAATAAGTTACACAACTCCCTGTAATGCAGAATCAATGGGAAGCCAGAGCTCACTTTCCTGTAACTAGACATCCCATCTAAGACCAGTGTGAGGTGTGAGAGAGAGATGCGGACGGAAGTGGTAAACAGAATAATGGGTAGGCCACATGCAGACTACAATAAGTGTCGTGTTCTGACCAAAAGCCTGCCACCAGCTGCAGTGCTACAACTGCAGTACATCAACTCACTTGCCACGATCAAGCCTGCCACCATATGCAGCTTAATTGTCACTTGACACTCACTGATAGGGTTTTGATATGACTCTGCAAGTGACTGATTATGGTCTCTGTGCAGTCAGACCTCTCTGCTAATGTTAATCTGTATTTGTAGCCCCTCCCCAGCTCTAGCATCACTGCCTCAGCTCTACCTCAGATCATCAGGCATTAGATTCTCATAAGAAGAGTTAACCTAGATCTCTTGCATGGGTAGTTCACAGTAGGGTTCTTTTTTCCATGAGAATCTAATGACACTGTTGATCTGAGAAGAGGATGAGCTTAGTCTGTAATGTGAGTGATGCGGAGCAGCTGTAAATACAGATGAAGCTTTGCTCACTCACCTGCCGCTCACCTTCCTAACAGGTCATGGACCTGTACCGGCCTGTGGCCCGCAGGGTGGGGACGCCTGGTCTTAGCGATACACATTTATGTGTGGACTTTAATTTACTCAGTGTTGATTAACAGTAGTAAACGCATCTAAATAAAAAAGGCTGAAAAATGAAAACCAGCATTCACACTTGGCACAGTCAGCCAGAGGCCCAGGCAGACTGACACATCTAATTGAGACACCGATATCTGCCTGGATGTTGAGACACGGAGCACCTCAGAGCACGAGTCCTGAAAAGGATGTTGTGTGTAAAAAAAATGTGGAATCTCTGTGGATTTTAGGAAATGGGCAGCTAATTGATTCTTTTCATTTGGTGGCAAACTTTCTGGTGATGGCCGAGTTGGGACCCCAGGAGCTAAATCTGGATGTGCAGAAGCAGGTCACCTTCCAAAGGAGCTTTCTGGCACTTTCTTGAAAAGCACACTGGCTCATCCTACCACCCACAACATGATTTGGAGAAAATTCCTGATGGGAGTGCTGTGGGAGGGAGGACAAGGAGGGCTTCCTTAAAATCCCTTAAGGAAAGGAAAGCCCTGTGACGGAGATGTCAGTCTAACACTCTTAAACCTTTTACTGATTTTCAGATGAAAATGCCTTGAGTTCAGCTGAATCAATGTGCCTGGCATTTTTAGATCAGACGCAGAGAGAGAGCGCTAGTCCAGAATTGAGAGCTTAACAACATCTTCACCAAAAGAGTAAGTCGGAAACACATCACAACACACAAGCATGGACACTTGTAAATAAACCTGAATGGCAGGCTGCTTCCCCTCTGCAGGGGTCTGTCTTTCTCCAGGCTTGCCGGGTGGGCTCTGTGGGGAAACCACGCCTCACCAGAGGTCTGGGTCATGATGAATTCCGCAGAGTGCCAACTGCAACCCTCAGTGCAGAGGCAGGGCTTACAAGGTCCACTGCGGTCTCCTCTCCTGCCCCAGTGCAACAAAATGCATCGATACCACAAATACACGACTATCTTGGCACGCTGTCCTGTCATTATCTCACACTATTCTCTCGCTGGTCTCTCTGTGCATCTCAACACTCTCACGTGAATTTTAGGTTTCACTAAAACTTGAGCTTCCTTGATTAATATTCAAAACAACAGCTTAGGCTGCAGCTCAGAGAAAAAAGGTCAAAAGCAGCTTGGTGCATTTTAAACTTGAGAAGAGGAAAATAATTGTACATCATCCTGTCTTAGCACTGAGACTTGATGTTTTTTAAATCCCTCGTTTTCAGAAGCACGCTAGCGACCCCATCTGTAAAAATCAATTACACATACAAACACAAAAGCTAAGTTGTCAAGTTTGGAAAGAGGTGCTGTACTCACCAGTGTTCCCCTGCCACTCCTGTGCTCCAGGGCTGAGCAGACAGAAGAACATCCTGAGGCAGGCTCCCGCTACCAGGTTCATCATGTTCACAGTCGCCCCAGGGCTCCCCACCTCACCACAGGATCTGCCCCGCAGCTGCTCCACGAGGCCCGCTGCACCCTCCCCTCGGGTCTCCAGCGCTCCAGGTTCCACCCACACGGTCCCTCGCAGCCGCCGGGACCGACCCCACCTGCAGCCACACCCACCGCGCCTCCCTGCCGCCCGCTCCCGCCGCAGGGAGCTCTGCGCAGCCTGGGCGCCCCCGGCGGTAGCGGCCGGAAGAGCGAGTCACGCTGAGGCCTTGGGCCTCCGCTCCGGGAATGCTGCGGGGGTCGCTGCGAGTCCGTGGGGCTCTCTGCGTCACCACTCTCCACAGCTGAGTAGTTCCACGGACTTCAGGCTGAGGATGCTTGCGCATTAGCACTGAGCATTAGCATTGGTGCTAGTCTTTTTTTTTTTTTTCAGGAGAAGTTAAGGCAGAAATAACAAATCAGATTTGAAAAAAAGTATTTCCATGTATTGGAAACCAATGTAAAGAAGACTGTTTTTGTTATTAAAAACACTTTATTATGGTTATCATTTTGCAATACATGCATATATCAGTATCATGCTGTACACAGTAAACTGATAATTGTTTATGTTAAATTATGTCTCAGTAAAGCTGTAAAAATAAAAATATGAAATTGTTTTTTGAAAAATTAAAAACACACCCTGCTCCCACTATTGGGTCAGGATTTTTTATGCATATTCCTACTTGGATACTTAAGAGTTACGATCAGCAGATACATAAAACCATAAACCAGCACCCTGGGACCCAGCAATGGGGTCACACCCAGAACCCGGCAGCCCCAGGGCTCCGACTGGGACCCTGTCCTTTTCCTAATCCTGTAGGGGCGCCTCTACACTTAAGAGTCCTCCAGACTTGGTCACCCCCAAGATAAAGGGTGCGGCCTCGCCGACACGCACCGCTCGCCTCCGCTCCTCAAGTCCCGGTTTTGGGCATCTGGCATTGGGCGCAGGCATGACACCGCCCCAGGGCATTTAGCCCCAGGCCCTAGCTGCCGGGCTCGCGCCTCCCCTCCCCCTCCCCCTCTCTCCCGGTGCGCCCCACCCTCCCCCCTGCGCTCGACTTGCTAACGGGAAACGGCCGGCGGGCGCGGGGAGCCCTGGGATCTACAGACTCGCCCCCTGGCCGGGCCCGCCGGCACTGGTTGCGCTGCATAGCCGGAGCCGGGACAGGAGATCCTGAGTATTTCTGGGAGCTGCCTAATCCCTTCCAGGCCGGGACTGGGGGTGGCCTGGCGCCGTGTGTTTTGGGGGGGCTTTCTCCCCTCACTGTACTTGGGGCGCAGAAGGGAGAGGAGGTGTGTTTGCGTGTCGCTGCCCCTCCTTACATTACGTGAGGGTTTTTGTGTCTGTGGGTAGAACTGTCTCCCCCTCTGCCTCTCCCGTGATTTATCTGAAACAAGTGAAACCATAATGCAGGTCCCGGGAAGCAGGATGAACACGTGGGTAGGTGGGATTTCCCCCTCCTTCTCCTGCACTGTTCTCATTTCTTTTTCTTAATCTGGGGCACCTCCTAACAGCGCTAATTCCTTCTTCTCCTGCTCATTTCTGTCTTTCTGCCTACCCTCTCACCTGCACCTTAGCTTTTAGCAAGGCCCCGCTTTGCCTGAGAACAGAGCAGAAGAGGTGTTTTTTATTATTCCTAATGTGCAGCCTGGGGGGAAAAGAAACAAGGATGAAACATTGAAATAGCTTGCCAAGGCCTGATAGTTAACATCTAGCAGGGCTGAGAATGTGACCAAAATATGTAGAATCGGATCCCAATGTCACAGCTTTCTCCACTCCCACCCGGGGCTTCTGGGAACGGGGGGGGGGGGGGGGGGCAATTCTCACCTCCCCAGCAGTCTGCACTTGGGAACCGCTGACAACAGGTGGCTCACAAGATGCACTGGGAACCTGGAAACAAGCCCCAGGCATTGGAGTGACCTTCATTTATTCACGAGCCACCTGCAGTGCCCAGCAAGAGTCCCTGGACCAGAATATTGTATTTCTCATGTTTTAAAGCAAATACAAATGAGTAATTTCTATCAGGGTCTAATACGTTTTTTAAACACCTTGTATACCAGGCACTCTGTGTGTGTGTGTGTGTGTGTGTGTGTGTGTGTGTGTGTCCAGAATATTTTATGAGTTTCAGTGCAGTTTAATTTTTATTGATTCCAGATGAAAAAATGCTAGAAAGTTAGGAAGAATATACGTTGTATGTTTCACTGTTTCAATTTATTTAATTTAGCTTTGTAAATTTTGAGTAATTATTGATATTTTAAGGCCTCCTAGTTGAAGATAGTAAAGATTAAAATAAACATCTTATGTTTTCAAAATTCACACAGCTAAATAAATATAAAAGGAATAAAGATCTATGTCTGGGTCGATGAAAGGCACACAAGAAAGAAGGAGCTGCACGTAGAGGGCATGCTAAGTATGAAAATCCCTGGGAATTAACCAAGATTCCAACCAAGAACAATTACAGACTCCTTAAAACTATAAAACTGATGGAGCTCCAGTAGCAATCTCAAAAAACAAAAACAAAACAAAACAAAACAAAACTCCAGGTATTGTCGGAGCTCCAGATGGAATGGAGACAGAACTGACTGAGATACACATGTACAGCTAACAGGCTGAGCAGTGGCGTTGGAAGGCTCAGAGCAGGATGGAGGGACCTGTGGGCTGGGTGGGTGGGGACGGGCGGGGGGGCCCAGCCTGCCCCCCTTCTGGGCCCTCCCCACCCTCAGCAGCCCTTTGTGAGCAGACACAGCTCTGTGATGCAGCCTGGGCCTCTAGTCCACAAGCCCCTCCCAGAGCTCTCTCAGTTGCCTGAGGGCAGCAGAGCAGTTCAGATGATGGAGAATCTCCTTTTGTATCTGAATAGCGTTCTTGCTTCCTGGCTGAACTTCATTTTCCCTCCCTGGGTGATTCCTACCATCTTCACCCTCGTGGGGGGACTGGAGCTCCTGCTGGTAATACCCGCCTTCTTCGGGAGGAAACCATCCCTACCGCCCCGGAGGGGCCATGGAAACATCCAGAGGGTAAGGAAGCTTTGGTCGAGACCCAACAGGGACGATCTTTTTTCTTTTATTTATTTATTTTTTCTATCTTTTTTCTTATTCTCATTTCCATTGTGTCTGAACCACCCAGCTTGAATCCTGAGATAGGAATTCCCAGGAAAGAATAGACATCACCCTTCTAGGAGCAAGCCAGGTTGGGCAGAGGGGAGAGCGGGCACGAGTGTTATTGGGATGGCGATGTCCCTCCGCTCTTTTCCTGAAGGAAATAATTCAGTCAAGGGACAGGGTTTGTGCAAACATAGGATAGTTAGAAATGTATTAGTAAAGAAAGTACAGTTCCAGACATGAAGCAGGCAGACCCCAAAGAGGGAAGCAGCCCCTCCTTACACTCTGCAAGGGTTGTTATTGCTGGGGTAGAATTGCCTCCCCCTCCCTCTTCTGTTATTGATTTGAAAGGAGCAAAAAATGTAATAATGTGGTCCTGGGAGACAGGATGCTTGTTTGGATGACTGGAATGCTTCCCTCCTTCTGCATTTTTCTGACAACTTACCTTCTTAATTTAGGGACAGCTGTTAATGAACCTTTTAATGGGGTGTATTCCCTCCTTTTCCTGCTCATTCTATTTTTCTACCTACCCTATCACCAGAATTTCTATCCAAAGATCTCAGACCAGGAGTTCGGATGTGCTGCTGGTGGGGGTTGGGTTTTAGGGCACAGTCCCGAGGCGGTGACCCGTGGCTGAGGAATGGACACTGGGTTGGGACTCTGTGGGGGGACAGGCCCCCAAGCACAGGTTTCCAGCTGCCTTACCATGGCAGGTGTCTTCGGTGAGCCTCTCTCCTGCTGCTGGACTGACCTACGCGTGGGCAGAGGGAGACTCTGCGAGCCTCTGAGCCTTGGGGCCCAGGGACCTACCTGACAGAGCCAGACAGGCCTGCAGGTCTGAGGCGGATGGGTTTTTTGAAAAGAGGAAAAGGGATGGAAGAAATCCATGGTGGGTCTCCCACGGACAATCCTGCTTATGTTTCCCAATGAAGAAAAACTAGAAATATTTCCATGCACTTTAAAAATAAAAAGGGAAAACCGTCAGAGCCCCAGGAGTTCAATGTAGAAAGTCACCTGCTCACGAACACTGAGCGTCCACAGGTTGTCTAGAGAGGAGAGTGGGGATGGGGTCCCAGCCCCCCATGTTTTGTTGTCCCTTAGCATCCTGTGGAACCGAGGAGGAGGAGCAGGAAGAGCTGCAGATCTGTGAAAGGTGAGCTCCCCTCAGCCCTGAGCCCCAGAGTTTGCCTACTCTGTCCTGTCCCCAAGGGCCCAGCACCTGGTCCCCAACAGGGGCAGTAGCAGGGCCACCTCTCAGTAAACAGCCCTCAGGAGGCTTCTGAGAAGGAAATCAGAACCCACACACGTCAGAACAAAGCTGCCAGGGCCTGGAAATGGGTGTTGCCCAGTGAGGTATCTGGGCTGTCACAAGCCAATCCTGCCTGATGGGACTTCAGATCAGGACAGGTTGTGTGCCTTTGCTCAGAGTCCTCTGTGAGGTGCCCCCTGTCCTTTCTCCTGCACAGGGCAGTTGTAAGGGCCCAGGTCTAATGGGTGTTGGAGCACTTTGTGAATGACAAAGCTCCACCGGCCAGGAGCCTTGCCATCACTGTCAGGAATTGTGTGTCCTTGGACCCTGATGGCTGGGCTCCAGAGCCCACTCTCCCAGGCATCTCCTGAAAGGCCCCAGGCCCTAACTTCACCACCTGACCCGCCCTGATTTACAGCTTACAGGGATTGCCTAAAGGATCTTGAAGAGGCTCGGGGTCTCGTTTGTCTCCTGCAAAGGTAAAGAATCTCCCCCTTCTCTCCTGGGAGGGGGGTCCTCCCTCCCAATCCTATGATGTGACCCAAGTGCTGCAGGCCACCTTGGACTGACCTGAGTAGAAGGGAAATTGGGGACAGGATGTGGCTACAGCCCTGGGGTGAGGGACAGGGGCACTGTGATGTCAGTGTGGGGGTCATGGCGGACCCTGTGCCCAGGTGCACAGTCCCTGCTGAGCCTGCCCTGCCCAGACCTCCCGGGCCTCTTGACTACCCCCCACCTGCCCCCACCACACTGCCCTCTCTGTTCCGCCTACCTCATCTTCCCCGCTCTCCTGGCCCCACCCACCTCACCCTCCCAGCCCCCTGGCCCCTACCCACCTCTCCCTCCCTGCTCCCCTGGCCCCGCCCACCTCACTGTCCCTGGCCCCGCCCACCTTACCCTCCTTGCTCCCTGGCCCCGCCCACCTCACCCTCCCTGCTTCCCTGGCCCCGCCCACCCGGCCCTCCTTCCCAGTCAGCTCCTGACTGCCGCCCGGGCCCCTGTCTCCTGCAGCCAACTGAGGAGGCTCGCGGACAAGGGTGGCATCTCTGAGAGCTTATTTCAAGATCCCACTGGTGAGGTGTATGAAGCAGCTCCTGCAAGAGTCCACCAGCCTTGCAAGGAGCCCGTGGGAGACGCTGCTCCTGACACGTCCCCATCTGCTTCTCCGTATCCACCTACTGACCTCTCACCACCTCTGTCCTTCATCGTGTCACCAAGCCCGACCTCCTCCTCGGTTTCCATCCGTTTGCATTCACCCCTGAGCGCCCTTCAACACCCAGAGCCTTTCCTCCCGCTGGATGGCCTTTCCTTTCCACCCCCGGCACCTTCTTCCGCCTCCTGCCCCCCTGATTCCGAGGCGCACCGCCCACCAGCAGAAATGCGGCTGAAATGCAGCCAGCTCCTTTGGGGTCTCCCCCCTCTGCACAGCAAGCCCCTGGGGGCTGCTGTCAAGGACACGCCACGGAAGTTTTCCCCTGTGACATTCAGTCAACACCCTCCTGCATTACCATCTCAAATTCAGGATAGGGTAATGTCACATGCTACATTGGACCATTCCTTGCCCCACCCGGTGACCCAACCCCAACTCTGGACTCCAACCATGCCGAACTTCCCGCCCCCACCTGTGGCTCCGATCCACACCCAGACCCATTTCACACCATCCCTCCCAATCCAACCACCTTCTTCTGTACCCCACATGGGGACCTTTGGACACACTCCCGAACTTCCCCAGGACAAGGGGGCCTCCTACACCCACAGCTCAGTCTCCCTTGTTCCTGAGGAGTGCATCAGCCCTGAGCTCCAGGAGCAATTGGAGCAACCCCTTCAGAGCTTCCTGCAGCACAAGCCCCAGGCTGCCCTGCCTCCCCGGATGCAGTCATCAGCGGGTCCAACGGTGCTGCAGGGTGAGTTCCCAGGGACGCATTAGGCACAGGGTGAGCGGGGGCCCTTGTAGCACTTACAAGCAAAAGCAGCCAGGACGCAGAGAAGGTAGGGTCTAGGTGCCCAGCAAGGATCCCAGAAAGGATGGAGCTGGGCAAGGATGTAGGGCACAGTGTGGGGAGGACCCCAAACGACCTGTCCAGGAGCTCAACCAGGGGCCCAGACAAAAAGTATCCAGAAAATGTCCTCACAGTGCACTTGGACAGGAAGTTGGGGCAAATCAGACAAAGTCAGGTGCCTGTGAACGTCCATGGCTCCAGGCTTGTTACCAGCCATGCACTGGACCGTCCTGGACAGTCACATACTCCCAGGAGAGTCAGAAGTCCAGCACCTCCTGCGGGGCGGGAACCTGGCACAGACACCTCCCACACGCTGTCTGTGCTCGCTGCATGCACGCAGTAGGTGCTAGCAGCTCCCGTTGTATGGTCTCGGGTGAAGCACAGGAGGGGCCTGAAGACCAGAAATCTCTTTAAGGTGAAGAAGGGTCAACGCTCACCCCTTCTCAGACCCCCATTTACCTCCCCAGGTGCCTGCGTGTCCCGGTCCCATACAAAAGGCAAGCTCACCAAGCTCTTTGGGAAACCTCCTCAGCTCTATTTGGGACAAGAGCTGGTCATGGAAGACTGGGTCCCCAGTCCTCAGAAAGGGATAACCAAGGAGCTGTTTTGTACCACAGTGAGTCCCCTCCCTGCCCCCTCACCTCCTTGTGAGGAAATCCAGAAGACACTGAGAGGGACCCCTCCTGGTGATGGACTTGGGCCATCAGAGGCCCCTCTGATTGGGCAGGAAGACAGACTGCCCTCTAATAACATCACATGCCCCTTTGTGGGCACAATCTGGAATAGTGGGACTATCCTGGGGGCAAAGACAGGCAGCCTGGAGCTGAGTCCAAGTTCAGCAGTGTCCAAGCCAAGGGAAGAGCGTGGGGGTCGGACCTCACGTGACTCCTGCCAAAGTGTGACGATACTGGAGCTCCACTCAGAGTCCCCATCTTCAAGGCCCGAAGAGGTCGGGGAGCCCTGTGCCTGGGGAGCCATCTGGGAACCCCGTGTGCTGCCCAGCTCCCAAAGCGTGTACATGGACCAGTGCAGCTCAGGGTCTTCAGGGCCCAGGCCAAGCCCCTTGCCGCCTACAAAGCTGGTGGCTCCAGACCAAGAAGAGCCATGCCTCGGTGTGGAGTGGCCTGAGTGTCAGCACCGAGGGTTGGCAGGCTCAGAGGACCCACCTCCAGTGCTCCTTCAAGACTGTGAAACGGGGGTGATCCTTCAAGACTGTGCCACCGACATGCTCATTAAAGAGTGCCAGTCTGATATATTCCTTGCTGCAGACATGCTGGCTCATCAGACATCTGTGTTTGGCTCCCAGAGTGCATCCTGGGGGAATGTGCCAGCTTCCCCAGGGCTCTCTGACTTCTCATCAATGGAAAGTTGCAGCCAGCAGGAGTTTCTGGGACTGCAGGGCCCAGCAAGAGCTCCAGCATGATGTGCCTTCCCCCTCCC
>PVJL010017197.1:0-18882 GCA_004026885.1 Lyroderma lyra
CAATGAACATTGGGGTACATAAGTCTTTGCGGACAAAGGTTTTCAAGTTCTTTGGGTAGATCCCCAGAAGGGGGATTGCTGGGTCAAATGGTAGCTCCATTCCCAATTTTCTGAGGAACCTCCACACTGCCTTCCACAGTGGTTGTACCAGTTTGCACTCCCACCAGCAGTGTACCAGAGTTCCTTTTTCTCCATATCCACTCCAGCACTTGTTATTCCTTGTCTTGTTGATAATAACCATTCTCACAGGTGTGAGTTGGTATCTCATTGTGGTTTTTATTTGCATTTCCCTGATAGCTAATGAGGATGAATATTTTTTCATATGTCTGCTGGCCATTTGTATTTCTTCATGGGAGAAGTGTCTGTTTACTTCTTCTGCCCACTTTTCAATTGGGTTGTTTGTTTTTTTGTTGTTAAGTCTTATTAGTTCTTTATATATTTTAGATATTAGACCCTTAACTGTTGCGTTATTTGCAAATATTTTCTCCAATTCAGTTGGCTGTCTCTTTGCCTTGTTGATGGTTTCTATTGCTGTGCAGAAGCTTTTTGGTTTGATATAGTCCCATTCATTTTTTTTTCTTTCATATTTCCCAATTATATATATTTAACTCCACTTTTTTGGGTTACATTTAGGGTAAATTTTTCTAGTTCTACCTTCCAACTTAATTCTCTGGTTCTTTCTTTAACTGTGCCCAGGTTTGGAGTTTATTTCATCTATTGAACATATAATTACAATGACACTATCTTTCTTTTTTTTTTTTAATTCATTTTTATTGTTAGACTTATTGGGGTGACATCTGTTAGCAAGGATTACATAGGTTTCAGGCATACAATTCTTCAGTGCATTTATTTTTGCTTTTACTTCCCTTGCCTTTGAGGTCAGGTTCATGAAGTCTTCTTTGAGTCCTAGGTCCATAAGTTTAGTACCAGTGTCTTCTTCTATACGGATTAGTGTTGCCAGATATTATATGAAGTTCTTTAATCCATTTTGAGTTAATTTTTGTATATGGAGAGAGTTCATAGCTCAGGTTCATTCTTTTGCATATGTTTTTCCAGTTTTCCCAGCACCGCCCACTAACGAGGCTGTCTTTTCCCCATTGTATATTTTTCGCTCCTTTATCGAAAATTATTTGTCCATATATTTGTGAGTACTTTTCTGGGTTTTCAGTTCTACTCCATTGGTGTATATTTCTGTTCTTCTGCCAGTACCAAGCTGTTTTGACTATTGATGCTTTGTAATACAAATAGAGGTCAGGAAGTGTAATGCCACCAGCCTTATTCTTTTTATGTAGTATTGCTTTGGCAATTCGAGGTCTTTTATGGTTCCATGTAAATCTAATAATTCTTTTATCTATTTCACAAAAGTATGATTGTGGGATTTTGATGGATATTGCATTAAATCTGTAGATTGCTGTGGGCAGAATGGCCATTTTCACAATGTTAAGTCTTCTTATCGATGAACAGGGGATATTTTTCCACCTCTTAAAGTCTGTTTCAATTTCTTTCAAAAGTGTCTTATTGTTTTCTGTGTATAAGTCTGTCACGTTATTTGTTAAGTTAATTCCCAGGTATTTCATTCTTTTTGTTGTGATAGCAAAAGGAATTGGCTCCCTCATTTCTTTTGCTGTGGATTCGTTGTTTGTATAAAGGAATGCTGTTGATTTTTGTACATTGATTTTGTATCCTGCAAATTTACTATATTCATTAATTGTTTCTCATAGTTTCCTGGTGGAATCTTTGGAATTTTTTATATAAAGGATCATGTCATCTGCAAATAGTGACAATTTAACCTCTTCTTTCCCAATTTGGATACCTTTGATTCCTTTCTCTTGCCTGATTGCTGTGGCTAGAACTTTTTATACTGTATTAAATAACAGTGGTGACAGGGGGCATCCCTGTCTTGTTCCTCGTTTTATGGGAATAGGTTTCAGCTTTTCCCCATTCAGTATGATGTTAGCCGAGGGTCTCTCATATATGGCCTTTATTATGTTGAGATACTTTCCTTCTATACCTACTTTATTTAGTGTTTTGATCATAAATGGATGTTGTACCTTGTCGAAAGCTTTTCTGCATCAATTGAAATGACCATATGGTCTTTATCTTTGATTTTGTTTATGTGGTATATCACATTGATTGATTTTCTTATGTTGAACCATCCTTGTGCTCCTGGGATGAATCCCAGTTGATCATGATGTATGATCTTTTGGATGCATTGTTGTATTCTGTTTGCTAATATTTTGTTCAGGATTTTTGTATCTGCGTTCATCAGATATATTGGTCTATAGTTCCCTTTTTTTGTGTTGTCTTTGCCAGGCTTTGGTATTAGAGTAATGTTGGCCACATAGAATGAGTTAAGAAGTATTGCTTCCTCTTCAATTTTTTGGAAGAGTCTGAGAAGGATAGGCGTTAATTCTTCTTTGAATGCTTGGTAGAACTCGTTGGTGAAACCATCTGGTCCAGGGCTTTTGCCTTTAGGGAGATTATGTATAATCATTTCAATCTCATTGCTATTGATTGGTCTAATTAGATTATCCAATTCTTTTTGGTTCAGTCTTGGTAGGCTATAAGTTTCTAGAAACTTGTCCATTTCTTCTAGATTGTTAAATTTTGTGACATAAAGTCCTTCATAATAGTTTCTTATAATCCTTTGTATTTCTATGGTATCAGTGGTAATTTCTCCCCTTTCATTTCTAATTTTGGATATTTGTGTCCTTTCCTTTCGTCCTTTGATTAGTCTCGCCAGGGGTTTGTCAATTTTGTTGACTTTCTCAAAGAACCAGCACTTCGTAATATTAATTTTTTCTATTGTCTTTCTGTTCTCGAATTGGTTTAGCTCTGCTTTAATTTTTATTATTTCTTTCCTTCTGCTGACTTTGGTTTTTGTCTGCTCTTCTTTTTCTAATTCTTTAAGATGGGATGCTAAGATGTGTGCTTGTGATTTTTCTTGTTTCTTAAAATAGGCCTGTAATGATATAAATTTCCCTCTTATTACCGCTTTCACTCTGTCCCAATAATTCTGATACGTTGTATTTTCATTGTCATTAGTTTCTATGGACTTTTTAATCTCATCTTTTATTTTTTCTTTAATCCAGTCCTTTTTTAATAAGCTGTTGTTTAGTCTCCATGTATATGTGGTTTTTACTGCTTTCCTATTACAGTTGATCTCCAATTTCAAAGCTTTGTGTTCTGAGAATACACTTGGTATGATTTCGATATTCTTGAATTTGCTGAGGCTACTTTTCTGTCCCAGCATATGGTCTATTCTTGAGAATGTTCCATGCGCACTAGAAAAGAAGGTGTAGTCTCTTTTTGCTGGATGAAGTGTCCTGTAAATGTCAATGATGTCCAATTGCTGTAATGTGTCGTTTAGAGATGTTATTTCCTTATTTATTTTCTATTTGGATGATCTGTCCATGGTTGTTAGCGGGATGTTTAAGTCCCCCACTATGATTGTGTATTCATCTGTTTCTCCTTTCAAGTCTGTTAGTAGTTTCTTTGTATATTTTGGTGCATCCTGGTTGGGAGCATATATGTTTTTTAGTGTCAAGTCTTCTTGTTGTTGGATTGTGCCTTTTATCATTATGTAATGACCATCTTTGTCTTTTACTATCTTTTTTAACTTGAAGTTTATTTCATCATATATCAGTATGGTCACTCCTGCTTTTCTCTGGTTATCATTTGCTTGGAGTATTGTATCCCATCCTTTCACTCTGAGTCTGTGTTTGGCCCTAAAGCTGAGGTGTGTTTCTTTGAGATAGGATATGGATGCATTCTGTTTTTTAATCCAGTCTGCTACTCTGTGTCTTTTTATTGGTGAGTTCAGTCCATTGACATTTAGAGTGATGATCGATATGTAAGGTTTTCCTGTGGCCATTACTTATTTCTTTCTTTGTTTTTGTCTGTTTGTTTGTTTGTTTATTTTTGTTTCTTTCTTGTTGCCCCAACATTGTTCCATTTTTCCTGATGTTTTGTTTCACCTGAAGAGCCTCCTTCAGTTTTTCTTGGAATGCTGCTTCGTGCTGGCAAATTCCCTCAGCTTCTGTTTGTCTGAGAAGGTCTTTATTCCACCTTCATATCTAAAAGATAATTTTGCTGGATAATTTATTCTTGGCTGGAAGTTTCTCTGTTTTAAATTTTTGAATATTGGGTTCCACTCTCTCCTGGCTTGTAGAGTTTCTGCTGAGAAATCTGATGCCTGCCTGATGGGTTTTCCTCTAAAGGTTATAGTTCTTTTTTCCCTGGCTGCCTTGAGAATTGTCTCTTTGTCTTTAGTTTTGGACATCTTCAGTGCCATGTGTCTTGGAGAAGATCTGTTGGGGTCCATGTATCTGGGGGACCTGTTTTCTTCTTGAACTTGGGGTTCCAGATCTTTCCATAGCTTTGGAAATTTCTCATCTATGATTTGTTTGAGTATGCTCTCTGTAGATTGCTCTGCCCCCTCTTCTATTCCTATTATCGTGATGTTGTTTTGTCTCATGGAGTCGGATATTTCTTGCAGAGTTCTTTCAATCCTTATGGTTCTATATTCCCTCTCTTCCTCTTTCTGAGCTGTTTCCATGTTCTGGTCTTCACTATCACTAATTCTTTCCTCCATCTGGTTGTTCCTCTTTCCTATGGCAGTTATTTCATTTCTCACTTCTTTTATTGGTATTATTTATTTCTCGTATTTCTGTCTCAATCTTTCTTATGTTTTTAAATTCTTTGTTAAATTGTTCTTTTTGTTCACAGAGTTCCTTTTTTTGTCATTTATATCTTTTTTATATTATTTATCTCAGCTATGGTGTTCTGCCAATAGGTTTTCATTTCTCTCACAGCCTTTAGAATGGCTGCTTTAAATTCTCCATCACTTAAATGAGACACTTCCAGTTGTAACAGGCTATCTTCTAGGTAAATTTCATGTTCTTTCTGAGGAGTTTTAGCTTTTAAGGAATTCATCCTGTCCACTGGGTTCTTCCCCTTGGCCTGAGGGCCTTATGTTCAGTGCCCAGATTATTGCTTTTGTGGTGTCTCGCTGTAGGCAGACACTAGGTGGCACTGTGGGTCAAGTTTTGGGGGAGAGGGGGCTCTTTGTTTCTTGTTTCTGATCTCCTACTGCGTTTGGAGGCTATGCGCATATATCCTGGGGAGAGGCCAACAAAAGGTGTTCCAAAGGCAGCACTGCCTTCTGCCCCTAGCTCCTCTCTCTCCCCTCCCCCAAACTGTGCAGCTCCGAATAGTCATCAGGGATTGTGTCCCGATCCCACTTGGTTTGTCTCTGCTCCCTTCCCTCTCCCCGACTCGCCCCCTTCTCGCCAGCCTTCAGGTGTTTACTTGCGATTTGTGGATTTCTCAACAGCCGGTTTGTCACTCAGAGTCCTCTTTGTTGGCTCCTGGACGGCCATTCAATTGTGTTTTCTGGGAGAGGCTTTAGGAACCTCCTCTCCAGTCGCCATCTTGTCTTCCTCCCAACCACCATTCATTTTGATTTTACTATTCTAAGTACTTCATATTCTAACACAAAGTAACTCAATTACACTTGTCAACTTTAATAGATTATTTTTCATTTCTATAATAAGACATTGCATGTACATGACTATATTTTTACTGAACCAAGTCTAATGAATGATAGTTTTATAACATGTTTCTGTTTTTCTTCACTGGTCATTTTTTAATTGACTATATGTAGCTTTTCTTCCTTGAATATTTTTAAAATAAAAACTTTAAGGCCTTGGTTTGATTTCTTTTGGACTTTATGTTTATATACAAAAGACCACTATCCCTGCATTTGGTGAAGAAACCACACATTTTGGTATCACATAATTATTTGTTATCTTTCTTGGGAAATACTTTTTCACTGTCATGACAAATAAGTCAATTATTATTTTAGATGTTACATCTCCTACAACTAGTAGTTTTATAATTTATTTCAACACTCAGAATGAATCATAGAATATATGTGTGTGGGTTTGTAAAAAGTGTGTGTGTGTGTTTGTGTGTATGTGTGTGTGTGTGTGTGTGTGTGTGTGTGTGTATGCAAATGTATACATGTGTATGCACTTTGATATAGAATTTTAGTGTAATGGTAAATAGTTCAAGGAACTTTTACAATCAAGCATAATCTACTCCTTTTTAAATTTATTCTCATTAATTAAAGGATCTTCTGATTATTGTCTGGTGGTTTACTATTATTAATCTCAGTTGTTTGTGAATGAAAGACTACCATACCTGAAATTTTATTTTTGAGTGTAAAGGGTCAGAGGAAGATGGGACTGACACCATTGACTCATTGAGACTGAACAACTTACAACTCTGCTAACAGGGCAAGGAAAAACAGCATGTAATAGTTTAGTTGTTTAACACAAACACATAAAGCATTCATCACTTACCAATAAGAACTGGCCTATTGCCAAATTTAGAATGCATTACCAAAGTGTGTAATCTGTGGAATCCACATTATTGTACCATTAACATTAATGTAGCCATCTTCTATGATTACTCTATTAAACCAAAATTTCATTAATTTTTCCAGAGCCACTGTCTGACTATCTACTAGGTCACTACCACCACCATGTGAACTGACATGTGAGATTAGAACTGATTGTGTAGAGTTTACAAGTTATGGCAAGTTCAATTTACATTATATTTTAGATAGTATGATTGGAATTTACATGTTTATAATAATATGTGAGATTAGAACTGACTGTGTAGAGTTTACAAGTTATGGCAAGTTCAATTTACATTATACTTTAGATAGTATGATTGGAATTTACATGTTTATAAAAAAACACAGAGACCGTTCATTTTACATGAAGAAATGTAAAATGGCCTTGTACCATAATTTTCAAATGAACACGTAAGTTTCACATAGCCAAACCTTTATTACCAGTTAAAACCTGTTTCCTTTCTCAAAGCCCCATATATCAAAACTGCTTACCATAGTCACTGGAACATAATTATCCCAGACACATTATAACCTCTGCACTTTTAGAGAGTGAAGTCACTATTTTTCTCTGCTTTTGTATTTTCTATTTCCATTAATGAATGCCACTAATGCACCTAAGCAACCAGAAGCCTGGGAGTCATCATAAACTCATCTATCTTCTCACCTGACTTTGCCTCTCCTACTAAGTCACAAAATATCCAGATCTCTTATGGAGTATGACTGCTATAGCAGAAATGAATACCTGGTCTTTCTGACGGAGTGTTAATCTTCTCCAACCTACTATGAAGATCATCTTTCTAAAACACAAAATGGATCCTATTATTCCTCTCATTATAACTATTCAGTGACTTTATGTCAATTTTAGAATGAATCCAAACTTCAGAAGAGGTTCTTTATAATTAAGCCCATTTTTCTCTGACCACTTGCTTTCCTCTACCATATTACCCAAAGAAGTCCCGGTCATATGTAAACATTTGCCTTTTCTATTAAATACATAACACATTTTCTCTTGCCTTTGTGTCTTTACACACATTGTTTCTTCTATCCGAATGCAGTTTTCCCATTTTTTTCCCTAGATCTGGCTAACTTCTAAAAGATCCTCCTAAAAGTGTCTCTTAATTAGTACCCTTCACTACCAAAGCTAGACATAGCAATCCTTCCTAGGTGCTTTATATGTCTATCTTTACAAACTTTTCAAAGAGTATTTTATTTATTCATATGTATCTCAATGACTAAATAAGCTCCTTCTGGGGAGTTCATGCTTTCCATTAATAGTTTTGCATAATCAATGTCTAAGCAAATGTATATTCAGATAAATTAAATTTTATTATATTCATACTCCACTGATACTAAATTTTAAAAATAGTTTATATAAAACACATGCATACAAAGATAATTATTAAGAGCAATATGCCACAGCAAGCACGGCCAGTCATAAAACCAAAGGGGAAGTGACTGGAGATTGAGAAAAACACAGACACATAGTAAAAGTTAAAGCAGGGGCCAGATGGGACACTGTCATCTGATGGAGAGAAAATGACCCAGAACTGGCTCAGCATGTTTATTATATAGGCAGAGGCTTATGCAGTTTCAAGAAGTCCTGCATGACAAGTAAGCTTAAGGTATCTTCTCAGGAACATTCTGTTCACTCTGCAAATGTCAAGGCTCTTTTATCTCAGGTGCCTGATGACATATGAATAGCTTGCTGTTTTTACAGCAATTGCTATCTGATCAGATGAGACGTTATGCATTGCCCTTGCCCTTGGAAAGAAAGGATTCCCATAGATAGGGCTTTGCTGCCCTCTGGGCTCATCTTTGTCCTTTGCAGGAAAAGACTTCCACAGGCAGGGCTTTGCCTCCACCTGGGGCTAGCTGATGATCAAGGCTCAACCACTTTTCACATCTCACTCTTTTTTATTTTTTTAAATGCAGATGTTGAACAGCTATGTGGGTTTGTTGTAACTGATATTGGATGATTTGGAAGCTGATTGAAAAAATGCAAAACAAGATTAGTAGTTATGTAATAATTTCAGCGAGGAACCATGCCATCTGTTTTAATTAATTAAAAGGAGTAAACCCTCTTAAATTGCAGCAACCTGCACAGGTTAACAGGGTACCAAAAGGGAAGCGATGGGGAATGAAAAAAATAAACACAGAGACACAGACATAGATAGTACAGCTGGGACCGGGTGGTTCTCTGAGCTCTGATGGAAACACAGAGACCATCTGGCAGGAGCATGTTTTTTATAGGGTAAGGAAAAGAAAGATCAAAGACAGGGCAGATCAAAGGTGTAAAAGCTGGAAAGTATATCTTCCCAGCTCATTACAGTCCTGGATGCTACAGTAAATCAACATCTTGCCAATTAACCTTGAAACACAACCTATTCTATTATTTTTTTCTTAAGCATGTGAGCCTTGAATCATATCTCAGGTTACTCCCAGAAACCAAGCAGTTTTTCTCACAATGTCATATTATTCTCTTCTCCCCAAGCCAGAAACCACATCCTGAGTATTGTTCTTGTGCACCTAGCTCTGGGCTGCCTTGCAAAACCTTTGAACTGTGGATTCCAAGCACACAGGTAGCCTGGCTAAAACCCGTTTTATCAAAGGGCCTGGCTTCTGTCTTATACGCTCCATACATTAAATCATTGAGCAAATCTTTGGCTAATTTTGCAGGTTTTAGTATCGCATCTCTATTACTTTGTATGGCTTGGATATGATGATGAAGTGGTAGTAAATTTATGCTTATATTATTATCATTCCAGACTGCCATTAAATGCATTTTTACCTTTTTCCAGTCCCACTGGGTACTATTATAGGGAACATGATTAACACAGACCCAATTAAAGTCTGCATGACATTGTACCTGGTGTATGAAGTTTATACTTTGCAGCTGGTTTCCAATACAAATCATATTTGCTTCCAAAACATTCACTTGGGCCTCTAATCTTGTGTTTATGGCCTTTTGAACTTATAGTGCCAAGGATGTATTTTTGGCCAATTGATTAACATATTGAGCATTTTCAATGCTTTGAGTTAGGGCAGGCACCGAGATTACTGCAGATGCAATGATAGTGACTAAGGTAATCATGCCAAAGATGATAACTCTAAAGTCCTATGAGATCTGGCGAGCTAGTTGTGCAATTCTCTCAGGGCTTGAATCCCTGCATCTTGATACCATTTTTTCAGAAATATTAGTGGGAAGCATAAGGAATGAAGGCTTGTATAACACCAAAATATCTTGAACTGAATTACTTCTAGTGATGCAATTAGTAAGATTACATTTGCATAGTGTAGAAAACAATGAGATCTTAAATTAGCAATATTACTATATCCCATAACAAGAATAAAAGGGGGCTCAACACAGGCTCACAGTCCATAACAGAGGCTGATACCACTGCCTGAAGCCAAATCGGGCACGGTATTAATGCTGAGGTTTATATAATCTAAAGCCTCAGCTAGTCACCTTAAGTCTTTTTGTATGTGACCTGACTCAGTGGTCAGAATGTTCCTTACAAAACCTCTGGCTGACTTGGACTCATGACTGGGATGGGACTTGTCTACTCTATGAGATCAGTCATAAATGGCTAAGTTAATTCCTGAGATGTTATAATGGGAAAAACATTAGTGCAATTGTGCCATGATGGAAGAGCCCCCATTTCTATAGATCTAGAGTTAGAAAAATAGGGGAAGACTGGTGATGATGAGATATTAGAAAGCCCCATTTTGGTAATAGTCTGCATATATTTTTCCATGTCCCAGAAGCCCAAAATATTAGCAATTTCAGTGCCCCCAAAGGATGTTATGTTTTCTTGCCTCATCTGTAGACAGCCTACTTTGGGAATGTTAGACAAATAGGTAGTGCAGAGCTGTACCCCATATATAAGTAATTTAAATGATGAATAGGGCTGATATGAATGTCAGCCTGACCTCCCATCATTTAAGTATGATTTTTAAAAACTAGCACTGAGCCTCCCTCCCAAAAGCGGGGTTGACAACCTGTGGGTCTGGAAAATAAGTCGATTAGGACTCTTCAGAAATCATACTTACACTTACCTGAAAAGCCAAGACAGTCAACATGGCCACAAACATGGTAGAAGGGGCCTGAACAGCACCATGCGTTTCAGTCATTTGTTTTGTTTTATTTGTCAGCTTTTTACCTGTCCAAAGCAGCATATCCTGCATAATCTGCACATTATGAGCTTGATTTTGTTCAGCCTGTTCAGCACTACATTTGACCCTGTCTGATTTTCAAATTATTTTCCTGACTGTAAGCAAGTCTTTGCTAACATTTGCCAAACATGAGGTGCCAAAGCATCAGTAGCTATTGTTTCAAGCAAGCTAATAATGAAAGGAGATGTAAGGCCATACATTGAACAGGCCACCCTAAGCTCATTTAAAGTTTTAAAAGGAAGAGTTTCATGGATATGCAACATGTTCCTTGGATTTTGAGGATTAGGGTGCTCAATCACTGGATACATATGAAAGCTGGTAACATCTTCACCAGCATTCCTAGCGTCATATAAACACTGTTGCAATGGAGATAGCACTGAAGGACAAGATTTTTTTTCACGCTTCAGTAGTCCATGTGGGAGAAGATGCCGCTGAAGCTAAATTAGCAATAGCCTGAGACAAGGTATCATTATCAGAGTCGTCACCTCCATATTTTTCCAATTTTTATCTGACTCATGTTCTTTCTCTTGCTCATAATCAGAAAGAGTGGGTTCAGCAGGAAGAATGGTAGCTGGCAGAGGGGTTGGTGGAGCTGAATGAGGTGAAGGCATTAATCACTTATATGATTTCACTGTTTGTCTAAAACCCTCAGCCATGTGCAAGGTGGCAATCTCTTTCTCTCTTTTTCCAGGTCTAGACAATCTTGAATTAAGAACCACAAAGTAAAGGAAGAAATAACACTTCATCAGGGCCTTTGGAAGTATATAGACCTCTGAACTGTTTTTCTTCCCTTTCCTGGGCTTCTAAATTTATAGTTCCCTTGTCAGGGAACCAAGGACAAGTATCTTGGACAAAAGCTAAAAATTTTACAAGCTGTACCTTTTTTATATGGCAACCTATAGAGTTCAGCATAGCCTTAAGCATTTGAACATATAAAGTAGTCTTTTGGGACACTGTGTTTTCCATGTTTCACATCCAGTGAATTAAATCTGCTCCTTACTTCCAAATATTATGTTACCTTAATGTGCATAATCTTCTGGAGTATCCCTTCATTTTGAGTTTCTAGAGTTCCTCTGTTCTCAGGCCCCACGTTGGGCACCAATGGCAAATCATAAAACCTAAGAGGAAGTGACTGGAGATTGAGAAAGACACAGACACATAGTAAGAGTTAAAGCTGGGGCAAGGTGGGACACTGTCCTCTGATGGAGAGAAAATGACCCAGAACTGGCTCAGCATGTTTATTATATAGGCAGAGAGTTGTGTGGAGTATCAAGGAGCCCTGCATGGGAAGTAAGCTTAAAGTATCTTCTCAGAAACACTTTGCTCACTCTGCAAATGTAAAGGCTCTGTTATCCCAGGTGCCTGGCATCATAGCCATGGCTTGCTATCTGATCAGAGCAGCTTTCATGCCTTGTCCCTGCCCTTGGAAAGAAAGGATTCCCATAGTCAGAGCTTTGCCTTCACCTGGGGCTCAGCGAATGATCAAGGCTCAGTCACTCTTCACAGCCATGTAGTAGAGAGAAGGACTGACAACTTTATGAGAAACACTAGTTAGGAATACTTGCTGCAATAAAACTTTAAACATAGCACTGAATTTCCTAGCAACAAAAGTAAAAAGGTACAGTTTTTTGAAATAAAAAAAATTGCAACATTTATTTTTCCCCTGAAATTTCATACTGATCAGTAGCTAAACATATAATAGTTAATGAAGACCAGTTAAATAATAAATTATCTTTTTATTAAAAAAAATTAACAACAAAAAAGACAATGTCTTCAATGACATTCCCAAACTATGGGGAAAATAACTACTTCTAAAATCAGCCTTCAATTTAAAAATTAAAATGAGGACATACTATTAGAATAATTCTATGAAGACATTTTTATGAAAAACAATCTAAACCAGTCAATGCATATTATGTAACAGTGATTCTAACTTGACACAGAGATAGAACTTAGACTATATAGAATAGTGGAGAGAAATCATTTCCTTTGGAAAAACATGCATACATATTAATATATACACTTTAGTACAAATAGCATTTGTTTTTATCTAGACTTTTAACAGAACTTAAATAAAAATACATTTTAAATTGAGCTACTTTTTAAAAAATGTATTGAGGTACAAAGCAATAGGTATTAGTGAAGTATGACTTGTGTTCAAGGCAAGGCCAAATATGTTTTATGTGTGGTTCCAGAACTTTCCTAGGGTCAGTACCTCTACTCAATAGAAATCCCAAAGTTCTGTTTCTAATGTACAGGGTAGAAACGTCCTTCACATAAAGTAATGATTAAATGAAAAGAAAATGGAAGTGTTAAGTAAAAAGGGAGTGTTAATTACACAGTTTCATCTATCAACAAACACATATCAATTGCTTCCTCCTCATATTTTCTCAAATGCTCAAAAAGCAGGCATTCAGTCAAAGTTTAGTTGATTGCCTTGGCTTTATTGAATTTTCTTCTGCAGGCTCTTTGATCCTGGCAGAGTCTCAGTCCAACAACTCTGATACTACATTGGATCTCAAATTTCATGGCATTACACACATTTATCTAAGGAGTTTTGAACAAGCTTCTGCTTTGATAAGGCTTTTCTTCAGAAGACAGAGAAGACTCAAATATCCCCTCAAGCTCTGACACCAGTTTAAGCGCTAAACACAACTCCCACTCACTCAAACCTCCAAGTATTTATCAAAGTTAGTCCTGTGCATCTGGTCTCCACTTTGGCTCTTATACTGGTCCTCAAAAGTCAACCATGTACAATTACTGCACATCTATTTGTACCCAAAGGCTTAAACAGACAATTTGTTTTAGTAGTCAACACAGAGCTTTATTGGAACTCCTGATACCATTTAGGAACAGTTTCCTAATGCCTACAAGTAGAAAGAGCAAAAGGCAACAGTTAAGAAATGGTCTTAGTTCCAGTTTGGCCACTAACACACTTTGTGATGAGGGCAGTTATCCAACCTTTTAGGGCTTGTGAACGTCTACACTGAAGAAAATACCTGCTCTAACTACCTTAGCTGTTATAACAATCTAATTTTTAAAGAGATTTTTAAAAACCTGGAAAAATAATTACTCCTCCATTCTGTTTAACTTGAACATGTGCTCTATTCTAAACATTATGCTAGGCATGAAATTTCAGACAGTGAAAAATATCAGATACTAAATCATTATAATTATGGTATTATGAAAGAAAAGTATTAGGTGTAAGGAAAGCATAAAACAGAAGACTTAAATTACTATGAGGGCTTAAGGAAGTTTTCCTGAAGAATCAAAACCTAGACAAAGCAATTGAAACTCAGTAGGAATTAATTAGACAAAGAAGTATAGGATAAAGTTGTAGTCAGAGGAGCAAAAACCATAAAGTACATTAAAATACAAAGTAAAATTTGTATATATTTGACTTTTCATAAACATTTACTTTGTAACATTTCACATGATTTGCCATTTCTTAGTTCCAGTCTTAGAGACTCATCTACAGGGTGGCACAAATTTAGGTTAGCAGCACAGTTTATAGTTAATATGTTATTACACAAATTCTGATTTGTGTGATGAATTTAATTGATTTAATGGTGCACCATCATTTGGGTCACCCTGTATAGTTTGGATTATTTTTAATCACCCAGATTTCCTGTGTTAAAGAAAACAATGAGACATTAGCTTTTACTATATTATATTATATCTCTGTACCAATGTTTACATAACAAAAAAGAAAGAAATAACAAGACATAAAATAATTCAGAATAATGTGATTTTTAAGATATATCGTTAGGTGCTACAAGTTAAAAATTATTATATTTTCCTTTTTTTTTCTACTACAAATTAGAATTTATTAATTAATTAATTAATTAATTTATTTATTTATTTAATTCATTTTTATTGTTAGACTTATGGGGGTGACATCTGTTAGCAAGGATTACATAGGTTTCAGGCATACAATTCTACAGTGCATTGTCAACTTCCTAGAATATATTCTAGTTAAGCACGTATAAAAAATTTAAATCTATTCTATCTTTTTAAAACAATGTGTGCTTTGAGTTAATGACCACTCACCAACAATTGGAGGAGTTCTTTTATATTGAGAAAATGAATCAAATTAACATAACATGAAGGAAGTGGGTTAGAGAGAAAAGACAGTTAAACAAATACATGGTGATAGAAAAAGAACTGACTGTGAGTAGTGAATTCACAGTACAACATGTAGATGATGTATTGTAGAAGTGTACACCTTGTACCTATGTAATTTTTTAATTATTAATGTCACCAAAATCAATTTAACAATGGAATATATTTCAAATATATTATTAATGCACACCAAAGGCTTTATCTTTTCATAGCAAATTGAGATACTGGATCATTAATCTGAAGATTTTTACCTTGTCCCAGACACATGTATTTAAATATTTTTTTTTCTGAACACTTATTACTACATTTTTGAATTCTGAACTCATTTAACTAACTCAACTTGCAAATTGTCTTCAGCTACATCCATATTTAAAGCATTATACAAACTTTCCTCTCTCTAATAATCCTGAAAATATGTATATGTACTGCATAGTTTGCCATGTTTCTGTTTTATTGCAGTTAACATGCACTATATAACAAAGTATTATTTTATAATTTATGCTTTTTTTCTTACATAAAATTTCCTTTATAAGTACTTTATTTTATTTAATTAGCAGTTCAAATATAATTTTCTTCAAGCTTTTATTAGCTTATTTCAAAAGACCTAAACAACTTGAGTGCCCTGGTATCCTAATAGGCCATGAAACATGTTTCTTATACTTTATAGTTAAACAAATATTATTAATATCTCAAATTCTACAATTAGTGGTAAAAATGTACTATTACTACTATTACAGTAATGTGTTACTGACTTTTCAAACCGGGAAAGTATTAGAAAGTATCACTTATATATGTACATATATTTTTTTATTCGTTTTTATTGTCAGACTTATTGGGGTGACATCTGTTAGCAAGGATTATATAGGTTTCAGGCATACAATTCTACAGTGCATTGTCAACTAGATGTATAATAAGTTCACCACCTAACGTGACTTCTTTTTCCATCACCTTATATTTACCTTCCCCTCCTCCTCTCCCACCCACTCCCCTTTCTCCCCTCCCTAACCCACTTGTCCCTAAATAAACATTAAACTATTGATTGTATCTATGGGTTATTTCTTTGTTCATTTTTTTTCCTTGCTTTCAGTTTCATATTCCGCATATGAGTGAAGTCATACAGTTCTTTGTTTTTTCTGTCTGGCTTATTTCACTAAGCATGATGATCTCCAGATCCATACATTTTGTTGCAAATGGCAATATTTCATCTTTTCTTATATCTGTAGTACTCCATTGTGTATATGTACTACAGCTTCTTTATTCAGTCATCTGTCGCAGTGCACTTTGGTTGTTTCCACAGTTTTGGCCACTGTGAACAGCGCTGCAATGAACATTGGGGTACATAAGTCTTTGCGGAAAAAGGTTTTCAAGTTCTTTGGGTAGATCCCCAGAAGGGGGATTGCTGGGTCAAATGTAGCTCCATTCCCAATTTTCTGAGGAAACTCCACACTGCCTTCCACAGTGGTTGTACCAGTTTGCACTCCCACCAGCAGTGTATTAGAGTTCCTTTTTCTCCACATCCTCTCCAGCACTTGCTATTCATTGTCTTGTTGGTAATAGCCATTCTAACAGGTGTGAGGTGATATCTTATTGTGGTTTTGATTTGCATTTCCCTGATAGCTAATGAGGATGAGCACTTTTTCATATGTCTGCTAGCCATTTGTATTTCTTCATGGGAGAAGTGTCTATTTAGTTCTTCTGCCCACTTTTCAATTGAGTTGTTTGTTTTTCTTGTTGTTAAGTCTTATTAGTTCTTTATATATTTTAGATATTAGACCCTTATCTGATGCGTTCTTTGCAAATATTTTCTCCCATTCAGTTGGCTGTCTCTTTGCCTTGTTGATGGTTTCTTTTGCTGTGCAGAAGCTTTTTAGTTTGATATAGTCCCATTCCTTTATTTTTGCTTTTGCTTCCCTTGCTTTTGAGGACAGGTTCATGAAGTCTTCCTTGAGTCCTAGGTCTATAATTTGAGCACCAATGTCTTCTTCTATACAGTTTATTGTTGCAGGTCTTATAGGAAAGTCTTAAATCCATTTTGAGTTAATTTTTGTATATGGAGAGAGTTCACAACGCAGGTTCATTCTTTTGCATATGTTTTTCCAGTTTCCCCAGCATCATCTACTAAAGAGGCTGTCTTTTCCCCATTGTATGTTTTCTGCTCCTTTATCGAAAATTATTTGTCCATATATTTGTGGGTTTATTTCTGGGTATTCGGTTCTATTCCATTGGTCTCTATTTCTGTTCTTCTGCCAGTACCAGGCTGTTTTAACTATTGATGCTTTGTAATATAAATGGAAGTCAGGAAGTGTAATGCCACCAGCCTTATTCTTTTTATGTAGTATTGCTTTGGCAATTCGAGGTCTTTTATGGTTCCATGTAAATCTAATAATTCTTCTATCTACCTCACGAAAGTATGATTGTGGGATTTTGATGGGTATTGCATTAAATCTGTGGATTGCTTTGGGCAGAATGGCCATTTTCACAATGTTAAGTCTTCCTATCCATGAACAGGGGATATTTTTCCACCTCTTAAAGTCTGTTTCAATTTCTTTCAAAAGTGTCTTATAGTTTTCTGTGTATAAGTCTGTCACGTTCTTTGTTAAGTTAATTCCCGGGTATTTCATTCTTTTTGTTGTGATAGCAAAAGCTTTTGACTCCCTCATTTTTTTGCTGTGGATCCGTTCTTTGTATAAAGGAATGCTGTTGATTTTTGTACATTGATTTTGCATCCTACAAATTTACTATATTCCAGTTTTGCCAGCACCACCTACTAAAGAGGCTGTCTTTTCCCCATTGTATGTTTTTTGCTCCTTTATCGAAAATTATTTGTCCATATATTTGTGGGTTTCTTTCTGGGTTTTCAGTTCTATTCCTTGGTCTCTATTTCTGTTCTTCTGCCAGTACCAAGCTGTTTTGACTATTGATCTTTTGTAATATAAATAGAAGTCAGGAAGTGTAATGCCACCAGCCTTGTTCTTTTTATGTAGTATTGCTTTGGCAATTCGAGGTCTTTTATGGTAAAGAATGAACCTGAGCTGTGAACTCTCTCCATATACAAAAATTAACTCAAAATGGATTAAAGACCTTCATATAAGACCTGCAACAATAAACTGTATAGAAGAAGACATAGGTACTAAACTTATAGACCTAGGACTCAAGGAAGACTTCATGAACCTGTCCTCAAAGGCAAGGGAAGTAAAAGCAAAAACAAAGGAATGGGACTATATCAAACTAAAAAGCTTCTGCACAGCAAAAGAAACCATCAACAAGGCAAAGAGACAGCCAACTGAGTGGGAGAAAATATTTGCCAATAATGCATCAGATAAGGGTCTAATATCTAAAATATATAAAGAACTAATAAGACTTAACAACAAAAAAACAAACAACCCAATTAAAAAGTGGGCAGAAGAACTAAACAGACACTTCTCCCATGAAGAAATACAAATGGCTAGCAGACATATGAAAAAGTGCTCATCCTCATTAGCTATCAGGGAAATGCAAATCAAAAACACAATGAGATACCAGCTCACACATGTGAGAATGGCTATTATCAACAAGACAAGGAATAACAAGTGCTGGAGAGGATGTGGAGAAAAAGGAACTCTGGTACACTGCTGGTGGGAGTGCAAACTGGTACAACCACTGTGGAAGGCAGTGTGGAGGGTCCTCAGAAAATTGGAAATGGAGCTACCATATGACCCAGCAATCCCCCTTCTGGGGATCTACCCAAATAACTTGAAATCCTTTGTCCGCAAAGACTTATGTACTCCAATGTTCATCGCAACGCTGTTCACAGTGGCCAAAACATGGAAACAATCAAAGTGCCCTGCGACAGATGACTGCATAAAGAAGGTGTGGTACATATACACAATGCAATATTACTCAGCTGTAAGAAAAGATGAAATATTGCCATTTGCGACAAAATGTATGGATCTGGAGATCATCATGCTAAGTGAAATAAGCCAGACAGAAAAAACAAAGAACTGCATGATTTCACTCATATGTGGAATATAAAATTGAAAGCAAAGAAAAAAAGAAATGAACAAAGAAATAACCCATGGACACAATCAATATTTTAATGTTTATTTGGGGACGACTGGGTTAGGGAAGGGAGAAAGGGGAGGGGGTGGGAGAGGAGGGGGGGAAGCTAAATATAAGGTGATGGAAAG
>PVJL010017198.1:0-18880 GCA_004026885.1 Lyroderma lyra
ACACACACACACACACAGATACCCATACACACATACACACACACACAGACCCACACAGAGACCCACACACACAGACACACAGATACCCACACACACAGACACACACACACAGACCCACACACACAGACACACAGATACCCATACACACATACACACACACACAGACCCACACACACAGACACACAGATACCCACACACACAGACACACACACACAGACACGCACACGCACATGCGCACACACGCACACACACACCCAGGAACCAGTGGCTACTGTGGATCGGGCTCCCTCAGGCTCACACAGTGCAGTCCGTCATACGCACACAGACACACACACATGACTTTCACGTTAGGCTACTCTTACCCTCTCTTTCTAAATTCTGAACTTGGATAAATTTCAAAATTCCTCCCTTAAAACTCAGGTGATTTTGTTTCTGTCTGGGGGAAAGCAGCCCCTGTCCCCCTCTCGGGATCTCACAGAAGCGGGGCTGCAGGCACAAGGGAGCAGCAGTCCTGCAGGTCAGCTCCCGCCATGCCAAGAGGCAGCTGCAGCCCCTCCCCCTGGCTGGGGGCTTCGCAGACACGTGCCACGTCGGGCCCATGTGCACACTCTTCCTTCCTGCTCACATCAGAGAGCGTGCTAGAGTGTGCCAAGTTATGCACACAAAATCACATAGTTGTGCCAACACATGGCACACTAAAGGCAATTGCTGGGCACTCACTGCACCTCCACACGCCACAACGTGTCCCTCCCCAACAGGCACGCACAAGCCCAAACCACGCATGGCCCCGTGCGCCCGCCAGCACAGGCACACGCAGACGTGACGGCACCAACACGTACGTGAGCACACTGGGGACGGCAAAGCCCCCTCCTTGGGTCGTCAGCCTTAGGTCCTGGCAGCACAGGAAGGGCTTGGCAGAGGGCAGGGGCTGCCCACACCTGCCCGCAGGCCCAGACCTTCCGGTGCCCAGGAACGGAGCCCCGGGCCACTGGCCCTTTAAACATCCATTTAAAGTCTCGTCTCTCAAATAATTCAGTGGAGGCATTAGCCAAAGGGCACACTCTCCTTCCCTTGTCTTCGGGAGCAGGAGAAGGAAGGAGACAGGGGAGAGAGTAGATTAATTGGGCCTGGAACACGAGCCAGGGATTGTGTAAGCCCAGGCTGCCAGAGAAGCAGGTGTTGGGGGTGGGGCAGGGGTCCGGCTCGCTTATCGCCGCCTTCTGTCCTTTGCTTGTCACACTCCCAAGGACTTCGCACATAACTGCATGGGATGAGGGGCAGCCTCTCTGACCAGTCGCCCCCCTGAAATTGGCCCTGAAGCTGTCTCTGCCTCTGACATGTAACACATCTGAAAGTCAGCCTTTCCCACCCCCAGTACTAACAACCAGCCAAAACCTTAGGGAGAGGACGACTCTCAGGCTGGGCCTGAGCACCTCGCTCTGCCCAGTGCTGCACGTGGCCCAGAGGCCCTGGGTGTGAGGGGTCACTTTGTACAGTAAACTCCGTCTCAGTTGCCCAGAGGGAGCCAGCCAGGCCTGGGCGGGGAAAAGCAAGATGCCATTCTGTAAACTGAGTCGTGTCCCCTCGGTTGGGTCACAGGTATACGCCCTGAGTGCCTGCTTCTTCTGTCCCTCTCTCCGTCATACCCCTCAGATCCCTCCTTCCTTCTCTCTGACCCCAGCCAGTAACTGCCACAGAGTAGGGAATCAGGTCGAGAGGGCATGGCCACCCATCCCCACTCTGTTGTCCTTACCCCCACATCCAGCCTTTCCTGGATGTAGCCCCCCAGGCTTTCTGATCTCTGTGGCAGGGTCAAGGCTAGGGTCTGCTGGGCCCCTCATCAGGACAGCCTAGATTGGGCCAGGGTGGATAAGGGATTAGCTGGCAGATTTAGCTCAGCCCGAAAAGATTGCTTCTAGCAAGGTTGTCCTGCAATGCAGGCGGCTGCCTGTGCAGGGACCAGCTGCCCCACCCCAGCAGCCTCGACAAGGGGACGTGATACCCCCATGATTCTCCCCAACTCTAATATTTGGCGCACTGCCTCCAGGACCCAGTGGGCCCCTCGGTGGGAATCAACACATCTCATAGAGAGGGGCCCTACCCACAACCACCTCGTGCACGCCCCCCCACCCCAGCTCCCAGGGGCACTCAGCCAACCCCATGGTCAGTCATCTCTGGAAGCCCATGGGGAAGTGTTTGTTCACATGGGAAATCACGTCTCTGGGGAAAGCCACATTCCCCTGGACATGAGGTATGTAGGTCAGGCTCTGGTTTCTTCCACATGGCTGCCCCTTGGATATCTGAGGAGAGTCAGCAGGTCAACCATCACCCCGGCCCCCATTAGCCTTCACTTACGTCAGTCAACCCACATGTACTGAGTGCTGGCTGCAGGGGGTCCCACAGTGAATCAGACAGACCTCTCCCCCCGCTGCCTAGATGAGCGCAGTTGGACTAGGACACGGGTACTGCAGCTTCCAGACGCCCCTCATCCTGCCCTCCGCTGCACACTGTCAGCCCCAACCCCCTCAATCTGTACCTGGAGACCAAGGCCTCCTCTGAGCCCCGATGCACCCAGAGCTGAGGAGAGAGACACCCCTCAGCACCACGGAACAGGAAGCAATGGGGTTCTTGGACTAGGAGGAACTAGACTGTGGGGAACCCCCAGTAGGGCCTGCATCTGGGGAAGAGTGTGTGCACCCCGGATTTGGCCAGGGCCTGAATCCAGAGTATCATATTTGTTAGCTGTGGCCTGCGGACAGGTGACTGGGGTGTACAGATCCCCGGTCCTCTGGTCCCCTCAGTGGGAACACTGATAACCTGCCCAAAGTGTCGAGAGGGTTGACACTAGATCACCTATCACACTGCCTCGTGCATCACGGAGACTCAACAAAAGGGAGCCCAGAAAGTGGGAGAAAGGCCCGGGGAAAAGGAGCTTAGGGCTTCCAAACGCTGCCTCCACGTCTAGAAAAGGGGGAGAAACATACAGCGAAGTGGGAGGAGGCCCTCAGATTTGCCAGACCTATGTGGACCTGCCAAACGCTTCCCCTCATAGCCTCTGCCCCCAACGCCCGGGAAAACCACATTTTTATTTGTCCACAAAACCTACATGTTTCCTTAGAACAGGAGAGAAGCAGCCCGTGTGGAGAGGGCACGCTGGGGAGCAAGTTTCTTGGGAAATTTGGGTCAGCCTACTAGCACCTTGAATTGAGCCCAGTGAGACTAGGCTGACCAGACGTCCCGTTTTAAACAGGACAGTCCCGTTGTTTTCTGTCCCGTCTAAAATGGTACTTCTGGTCAGCCCGAGTCTGTGTCCCTTTTGAAAAGGTGAGGTGTGGTTTCCAGTCTTCTTAAGAGAAAGGCAGTGGCCTCAGCTCAGTATAGGAGATTCCCTAAAGAATGGGCACCTTACACAAAATTCGTACCTTGCACAGGAATACATTTCAATGGACAGTCCTGCCTTCTAACAAAAACAAAGGAGCCACGTGCCTCGCTCCAAGCCAGTTAGTCTCTGGAACAGGAGTGAGATGGGGACGAGGGAGGGTGGACGGAGCCAACGTGCCTGGGACCGGGGTCTTTTCCACATTCCACTCTCTGCCCTCCAGCTACACCCTGGCCACTTCCCCTCACCGATGCTCTGTGAGGCCAGGTTTCGCTGCATGCAGGGATATCGGGGTAACCAGGCCTTTAAAAAGTCCTTTTCTTTCAAATCAATGTAAAAATATTCTGCGGTACAGGCCGATTTAATTAAAAAGCGAAAAGGTTGCCTGAAATATGCCAAAAAAAAAAAAATTGAGCTAATGGGAATCTCATTCATTATTTAATCTCCTGCTTATCAGAACAGGACCAAAATGGAATCTAATATGGCATATGCGTGGTGTTGTCCTGGAGAGCAGACAGAAGGTAGGGAGCGGGAGGAGGGAAAGGCGGATAAAGACTTGCCATTTCACTTAATATATTAAACCGGGCTGCAGGCTTTGTATCAGATTAATAACATAGTGGGCCTGAAAATCCCAATAAATGTGTGCGTGCATGTCCATGTAGATATGCACACACGTGCTCACGCACATACGTACACATTTATCTGGTATCCATTCTTCGCATTATAGTGTGATTCATAAACTGCTAGATTTTATTAAATACAAATAAATGCGTCTCGTCTGACTGCAGCCCAGGGCGGGGAATGGCTGGGCAGTGCTGAGTCTTACTCACTTGTGCTGTGATGGCAAAACCCGCTTTGTGGTAAAGAGGACCTGGTGAGACTTGGAGCAGGCACCCTGCAGCACTCTCTGAAGAGAGGTTGGGGGGGTGGGCCAACATCTGCTGAGACTCCCTGTGTGCCCAGCTTTATGTGTACCAATGCCTCTAATCCCCACAGCAACTCTCAAAACAATAGCATCATCCCCATCTCACGGGTGAGGAAACTGAGGCACAAAGAGGTAAGGACACGGGCCCATGTCCAAAGCATCGTAAGTCGCAGATCTGTCCAACCCTGAAATGCCTGTTCTGTTCACTAAATCACGTGCCTTCCCCAAGGTCTAGCAAGCAATGTGAGGCCTGGCATTCCACTTTTCGTGGATGAATGGGCTGATGAGTAGCAGCTCTCCCGAGTTTCCATTTGGTTCAGACTGGTCTCTTTCACCACCAACCCCCATACAAGCCCGTTCCCACTCCCGGGTTCACCCCATGCCCCCCTCCCCACCCCCATGGCACCTCACCTAACCTCTCTTCCCAAGGCTCACCTTATACCTCCCCTCCCCAGCCTGCTATCCCTGGAGTCTCCCTGCTGAGCACTGGGAGATCCCTGCACTCAGAGAGCCATATTCCATGTGCAACATTAGTGGGTTTTGCTTTTCCTCCACCCCGACCCCCAGTGGAGCATCTGAGAGAATGCTGCCTCCTTTCAAAATGCTTTTGGCCTACGTAACAAATGGGTCAGGTGTGTTGGGACAATTTCCCAGCAAATAGCCACCTTCCAAGTTGTCCATCTGGAGATTATTTATCATGCAGATCCCCACTGACGAGGCTCCCCAGTGTCCAACATCCCATCCCTGTCTCGCTCCCATTCCCAGCAGGCCCATAGCACTCGATAGTCAGTCTAGGTCAGAAGAATGGGGACGTATATGGGAGGCAAAGGATTCTTTCTAATAGGAGCGAGTGCTTTTAGTGCACTATCATGTGGGCTTATTCTGGGACATCCCTGTGCCCTCTCCTTGTCCCACTGACCAAGCCCAGACTTGAGGGGCGGGGGGTGTGTAGGATGTATGTGTAGGATTCCTGGGTAGAGATGGGATGGGCATTGTCACACCTGGAACTTCTTTCCCTCCTTTAATCAGGGACAGCTCTCCTTTACTCTCATCTTCTTGGAAATTCAGCTTGAGCTGTAGGGGAGTTAAAACAAACAAACCAGAGCAGGGCACCAAACCACCTACAAAACGACTTAGCCGGGCAGTTTCTCCAGCCAGCCGGCATCTTAGATCTTCTGTGACAAAAAGATTTATAGCAATTTTTTATTAAAAAAGAGAGAGAGAGAGCTACAGATAATCAGATCTGAGGCGCAGAAATGGGAGCGTGGGGGTGTTATGCGCGTAAGTCATTTGAAAATATATATTAGGTGCGTGATAGATTTTTCTGCTCCTGGCGAGAAGGGGGACAGAGCACCCCCCAACTCCATGCTTGGTCTAAAGTGATGGAAATGACGAGTGAAGGGGAAGGACAGGGACGGATGGGTGTCTGAGGAAGGCAGGAGCTCGGGCGACTCCTTCAACAGGTGGACAGACTCTTGCTGCCCTTTAGAGGGAAGGACACAGCCACAGGTTCTTAAAACCCAAAGCAATGTTAAGATACACACACACACGCACGCACGCATACACACACACACACACACACACACACACACATACATTCACACCTAGAGTTAAGCTGTCAATCTCGTTTTATAAATGAAATAAATAACAGTTACGAAGAGAAAGGCTCACCCTGTATTTTGGAACATGGAGATGGGCCTCATTTGGCCTCGGTGGCTAGATATACACATCTTTAGCCTGGTTCTTGGACTTGCTGGGTCGCCTCGCCCAGGGGCAGAACCCCCTTCCTGGAAAGGGAAAATGTGGGAATTAGGGCCCGGAGTGGGCAGAGCAGGAGGATGGGTTACCTGGGCCTGAGGCTGGGCAGGCCTGTGTGCAGAGATCCGAACCAGCAAGGAGGGGGGAGTGGGATCACCTTGTGGAAACACTTGTCCAGCCTGCAGCCTGCGGGCCACATGCGGCCCAGGACTGCTTTGAATGCACTCAACACAAATTCGTAAACTTTCTTAAAACGTTACAGAAATTATGCACAGACTTGTCTTAGCTCATCAGCTATTGTTAGTGTTAGTGTGTGTTACGTGTGGCCCAAGACAGTTCTTCTTCTTCCAATGTGGCTCAGGGAAGCCGAAAGGTGGACACCTCTGTCGTGGAATCTGCCCTGCCAAGGAAATTCCCCACACTCAGGGAGACCCAGCCCTGTGGGACCCACAGACACCACTATAAAGTGACCAGATATTCCACTGTGAGTGAAAATGACTGCATGGTCGGTAAAGGAAGTATCCGGAAAACAGGTCTTACAAGGAATCGCGGGAGGAAGCAAGGATCTAAAGAAAAGTTCACTGGGGAGAGGAGATCTGCCTCCAGATACTGAGCTCAAGGACCTGGTGCAGGGCTGGGGCCCCAGATAGCCCTTACAAGGAAGGTGTGTTTGGTCGGACAAAAATAAAAGATATATTAGAGGATGGAGCAAAATGAATAAAAATACTGGTGCAGGAAAAAGCATGGTGCTAGGAATGAGTAATACTTAACCCCCAAATTAAGAGCTAACGGCAGTATGACAGGCACCAGATCAGACTGTGGAAAGGCAGGGGTCATCCAGGATCATACTGTTAAGAAGCCACATTGGCCTTGGCCGTAAGGGACACATCCTCCACCCTCATTCTCTGAGCCTTCTCAGGACACCTCCACATCCCCTGTGAGCCAAGCTCACCAAGAACCAGAGCATATGGGGCAGGAGGGCCTGGATGTTGTCACAATAGAGGCACAACCCAGGTGTGAGAGGTCCCTGGGCATCCAGGTGTGCGTGTGCCCTATCGGGCAAGGCCCAGACTCCTGCTTTTTAAGATTCTTTTCCTGACTCCCATCCCGAGGCCCCACTTAACCTCTTTGGCATCAAGTTGATGATCTGAAAACAAAAACTTAAATAATTCCAAAGGCACCTGCTGAGTTCTCTGGGAGAGGGAGGCCCTCTCCTCTGTGGGGTGTCGTCTCCCACTGCATGACTGGCACCCTCTGCCTCTCCGTGGACAGGCCATGAGCTGGGCAGGGCTGTGGTGGGTCTGTGTGCTTGCCCATGAGCATGTGTCTGACGTCTCTGAGTTGAGCAGTAGCTGTCTTGCCTATGAAATATAGCCGATGACACCTGCTCTTGGGCCCCTGAGAGTTACCAACGTGAGGCACGTGGAGGCCTGGCCAGGCCCTGGGAGAAAATAATGAACAGGTGGGTGGTGGTCGAGATCCACTCCAGGTGGAAGGCTTTGGCTCTGGCTGCCAGGTGAGGGTTCTGCCTCCTGGACAGATGGTTTTATGACAGGGGCAAGGCCAGCCATTGGCACCTACAGCGAAGTGGAGGAGCGGCCTCTGAGAACAGGAAGTGAGAATTGGGGCCAAATCTGGAGAGGTCTGTGGCTGAGACTATGTCAGAGGAGGGGGTGACGGCCTATTTCTCGAGAGCAGCCCCAGCCTAGAAGGTCCACATGCTCTGTCCCTGCCATCGTGTCTGTCTCTCTCTCTCACACACACACACATATCATTTGAATATGCATTTATGGAAATGCTGACATGTGTCACTCATGCTTCAGCCCGAAATCACCCTTCTGCCAGGTGGGAACACACAGGCTGTCACAGGCTCCATCTCTCAGTCCCACGTCCAGAGGGTTGTACCCAGAGTCAAGCTCAGGTAGGCCCGGCCTCACCCCTCTGTTATGTCACACACCTGCACAGCAACATGGGCCATCCCGGCAGCACACGACACCCCCCACCCCGGCCCCCATATCACACAGTGTCACACATTGTCACACGCAAACACTGTGACCTTATCCCTCCGCTGTAGCCATTTGTCCCCAGCCTTCCTTGTGGGCCTTTCAGGACTGGGGGAGGGGGTGCCAAGAGCCGGGGGTGGGGGGTGGGGGGTGGCCTCGCCTTCATGGAGGGTGACTCCCTGGTTATTTTTAAACCTTTCCCTCATTTGCTAAATGAGGCTGTCTGCTCAGGCTCCCTTTGAAGCTGCTGCTCCCAGCCGCTGGGGTCGGGGAGCAGTGGCCTGACAGACGCCTAAGAATTTATGGGTGAAACTTGCTGACTCAGCCCGAATTACTGGCTGTCCCGGGACTGTATTGAGTCCAATAAGCTCTGTGGGCTGGCTCACCCCCCTCCCACCTCCATTACACTCCTCTTTCTTTTTTCTGCCTCCCCCACTTCTTCCTCTGCCCCTGTCTCTCTGCCCTCACTCTGGCTGTCTCAACCCAAGCATCTTTCTCTCCCCTCTTTCCCTACTGGGTACCCCGCATGCCTCCCAGCCCCCCTCCCTCGGAGCCGGCCAACACGCCCAGTGAGGGTGAGGACGCATTCATCCCACATAGAGCCTGCGGGAGGGTGTGGGGGCCTGCGGATGCACATGTGGGGACAGATCAGGATTAGGTTGGGGTTGGGGCTGTAGCTGGGGAAAGCCCCACTGAGGAGGGGCACTTGAGCTAGTCCCGAAACAGACCTTGAACTTGGTAGGTGGTGGAAGAGCACAAGGCTGATGAGGAGAAGGAGGGTCCCCAGTCCCCAGGGTGGAATAAACTGAGTGTGGGGGATGATAGGGGAGTTCTGCTTGGGGCAAGGAAGACGGTTTTGAACTTCAGAAGTTCCCTTCAATTTGAACTTTGATTTAGATGTTTACTGTTTATTAAGTTTCCCCTGGCTCTTTGCTGACATAATGAACGACAAAGAGCTTCTGTCCTCACCCTGTCCCACACCCACACCTCATCTTTAGGAAGGGGGCTCCTGCTCAGAACACAAGACGGAAGGATGGGCAATGCAGGGCAGGAGGGGTCGGGGAAGGGGCAGCTGCACGGGCCTGAAGGAGGTGGCCTGCCAGGCACACATCTCAGGCGGATATAGCAGAAGAAGCGTTCAGAAGCAGGAGCAAGCGTCCTGGGGCCCAAATGCCTCTTTCCCATGTGGGCAATCTTAAAGATGATGGTAATTAAAATTGAATGCAAATTGAAACGATTTAAACCAAACACTTAAGGACCCACCACTGCAGCCTCTTTATTCATTTCTCCCAAATCATTTGTTCCATGAAAAGGGGCTGCTCCCCTCCAGGTTATCCTGGAAATAAAAAAGAAAGGATGTGGAGAGACAAGAAGTCCACGTGACCCAAAGACTGGGTGGGGACAAGGCCCAGAGGTGTAATGATTTGTTCCAGGCCACCAGCAATCGGGTGGCACACACATACTTAGGTCTGAAAGCCAGACAGCCCCACGGAGACAGCAGGGCATGGCCAGGGAGCGATGCACCAGGACCAAAAGAAGGAGCTAGGGTCACTGCAGACCCCCAGTCGGGCCTACTCAGTGCTTGAAGTTCAATGTCCCCTTGTCATTATGGGGCTGGATAACAGCCTGCACCCCGCAGGGAGCTGAGAGGCGACCTGTGTGAGTATGGTTGAGTGAAAGGGTGCAGGATTGTTTCCCTCAGAATCTCCCCATTCAACTACAAGTGCCTTCCAGGCTGAGGGCTTTCTGACCCATGGATGGTGCCAGGGAACCCCCAGATCCACGTCATGTGGAGTTGGATGCACTGCCTGAGCTGGGTTCCCTGGCTGAGAGGTCTTGAATAAGTTCCTGAATGTTCCCCGTCGGCATTTTTTATAGACCTGGCTCACAGGGCTGTCTGAGGACTAAATGAGTTCAAGCCCGGACAACACTTGACTCGTGATTAGTGCTCAGTCAGCGTGTTAGTACCTGAGATGACCCGGGTCGTCTGAAAGACATTTTCCTGAGTCCTCCCTGATAAATGCAGAGCCCATTCTCTCCACCATCATGCTGCCGTGCGCGATGGGAGCCCCAGGTGAGACCTTCACACAGTAGGTGCTTGCTGAGCTGCCAGACCCAGCCAACCAGACAAAAGCATTCACCAGTGGGCCTTGCAGTTCCATTTCGAAGGATAGAATGGCCTGGCGGGAGAAGGCAAGTTGTCATGACCTTCTTTCCCATCTCCATGTCTTTCTTTTCTAAGTGAAGAAGACATGCCTGGATCCCAGGGGCCACAGGGGCCCCAAGAAAGCCAAGACATCCCAGTCAAAGCCCTAGACAGGACCGCCATCTCACAGCCTCGGGAAGCAGCCAAGGATGGGTCCTCAGTACCTACCCCTGCCTAGAGGAGCCAGCCCCCAAACCGCCCGCCACCCCCATAGGCCCAGCTCTGCCTCAAGACGGCCCAGGACCTGCTGGGATCAAGCTGTTCCAACAATGAAACACAAATCAGCCGCCCTCGGACCTGCCATTTGCCAGAACCAAATTCATGAGCCTCTGATAAATAATTCAGGCTTCTCCATCTGTGGAAAAGTTGAATTTGGCCTAATTTCTCTCATAAACAAAGAACATCATCTGCTCGGAACAGTAAAATGACACCAAATTATATATATATATGTAGTCCAGGGTACCTCATCCATTTGGGGTCCGGAATCCCGGAGTCCAGGTTGCCTTTTGTGAATCTGGGTCGACAGAGGGGACTGAGACACCAGGTCTGGTAGGTGGCGCAGCGGAGAAGAGGAAATGCTTAAGACCAATGGATGTGCCACACTGCGAAGAGTCTCCATTTGCTGAAGTCAGCTGCCCGATTTGTTTCTGAGTAGTTTGCTGAAAGGACGTGAAAGCAAGAAACACATTTCTTTGGAAATGTTCTTGAGCCCAGGACAATCAGTCAGAGAGAGTTCTCTGGAGAAACAGAACCAATAGGAGATGGCCATACACACTAACACATACATGTACATATAATCTCTATTTTATATGTGTGTGTGTGTGTGTGTGTGTGTGTGTATGTATATATATGTTAAATACAGACAGGTACATGGTATTTATCTGGGTCCAGTACAAATAACATCCCTTTTTTACTACAAAATCATAAGCATGTGATCCTATAACATAACAATATCATAACTACATTAATACAAAGACTTTAAAAAGGGCGTTACTTCTGCCGGACCCTGAATATTAAAAGATTTATTTCAAGGAGTGGGTTCACGTGATCTCGAGGGGAACTGGGAGGTCTGCAGTCTGACGGTCAGGCCAGCAGACTCGAAGCTCTCAGGCAGGAGCTGATGCTGCCGTCTTGAGGCAGAATTTCTTCTTCCTTGGGGAACCCTCCATTTGCTCATAAAGCTCTTCGACTGATTGGGTGAGGCCTACTCACAATGGTCAGAAATAAGTTCCTTTACTTAAAGTCAGGTGATGTAAATGTTACCCAGATCTTCAAAATGCCATCAGAGCAACACCTAGATTAGCATTTGATTGACCGAGTGCTGTCGCCTAGTCAAGGTGACAAGCAGAGTGAACCATCTCCCCAGGTTTGCCTCTGGTGTTTGCTTATTTTTGGCTTGGCATCTTGACCCCCAAACTGGCCCAAATCAGTGAGGCTCACCTGAATAAGTGGGAAGCAAAACGTCACGGACTGTCTGAGCCTGGGGTTGTGAGGCCTCGGGGAGGATGTCATTGGGGAATTTAAAGCCAAGAGGCTGATGTGGTTTGCCTGAGGTCACACAGCTGGTTAGATGGGCAGGTGCGTTCGGGAGTCAGGACCAGGGGTCAGTGGCCCCCTGGCCCGAGCATTTCCGCCTGCTTCTGGGTCCTGGGCAGGGCCGTGTGCCTAGAAAGGGAGGCGGGGGCGGAAGTAACAAGGGCTCCACAGGCACGTGGCTCTGTCACAAACCGACCCTGGTCTAGCGGACAGTGACTGGTGGGTCTTGGGCACCTTGTATTTCTGTTGTTTGGGGCCTTCTAGACTAACTGTGGCCCAACTGTTAGTAAAAGCCCTCATAGAGTGCCTGGCATCTGACTGGTGACCGAGTATTTCTGACTGAACAATGACTGTTCTCCTGTGCTTTCATCAGCTCAGTACCATCTGGCACAGTGCCTGGCATAGAATTGGGGGCCCCACAGATGCTGACCTAAAAGGGGTTATCCTAGAGTGTACCACGGGTGGGACAGTCATACCCACAGCAAAGCACACACGTGTGCAGTGTAGGCAGTCGGCAGGGCCTGTGCACAGGGTCTCTGTGAATCCTCTCAGCACCCTGAGCAGGCATAGTTGAGAAGCACAGGGGACTGGCAGGAGAAGGAATCTTCCCGAGGTGGTGGGACTTGTGGCTTCACGGCAACAGCTGAGGCGACTGCGTGTAGTGCTCTGCCCACCAAGCCCAACACTCACGTGAATCCCACACTGCAGAGACCAAGGCCAGGGACTCTCCACACAGTGCCTGTGGCTGGTGTTCCTTCCTGCCCCTCTCCACCTACCGGTGTCCGCAGGAGGACCCCTGAGGGCCAGGGACAAGGAGGAGATGTGAGGAGCAGGTGCACCTTGTCTCACCAGGAGGCCCTCTTGGGGAGCCAGCTGCCCCAATCCTGGGCCCTAGCAAGAGGCCTCCTCCCACCGATCCTGGGCCAGCTTCTTCCTCAAGATGGACAGCAGGTCTGCTCCCCATGGCCCTGGCGCAGCCACATGTGTAGGGCCATGGCTAAGGGATGGGGGACTCCTTACCAGCAAAGATCATTGTCCAGAAAAGAACAGTTCTCCCCAGGCTCCATGATGCACCAACCCATCCTCCTAGGACAAGATTTTCAGTTTTCTGACCCTCGTGGCCCACATTTCCCAGCCCCCACTCCTTCCTGACCTCAGAACTCCAGAACTTTAGAGGAGGAAGTAATTTGGCCAGGCTATTATTAAAAGGGAAGGGGAGGCAGGCCTCATAAGCCATAAAAGCTCGCCCTGTCTACCAGCAGCAGGGGCTGGCAATGCCTGTCCCTGCCCCAGTGCACGTGTTCTCACTGAAGCACCTGCCCTTCACAGTCTGGATGGGCCCAGGGCCCCTTTACAGCCCTGCTACCTGGCCCAGGCCTGGGCATCGAAGGACAGGAGAGAGTAGGATACAGCCCTTAATCAGGACAGAGAGTGGAAGGATCCCTGACTCAAAAGGGCAGAACTGACCTTGTGTCAGACAGAACAAAGCACATCTAAGAAGCCCCCATGTCAAGTACAGGACTCCTAGGAGGGGCTGGGCTCAGAGGGAGACCTGGGCTCCATAAAGCTGGGACTGGACGTCTTCCCTGACAAAAAGCCAGTGATACCTGCCTCACAGGGTTCTTGCACAGTCATTATTTACAAATGCAGAGAGAGCCATAAACCAGGACAGTTCCTGGACCAGGCAGTGACTGGGACAGGTTTCTGGACAGCATGACCTGTGCAGCTCAAGAAGAAGTGGCCAGAAGTGGCTCAGAGCCCAGATCCCCTCCCTCCCAACCCCACATGCACACACTCCACAAGCTCCCCAGGGCTCCTCAGTGCACCATTTGCAGATCCCAACCTATGCCTCCAATCTGCAGACGAGAGAACCAAACCTTAGGGCAGGCAGAAGGCCCTCCCAGAGCTACCAAGGGCTGCCCTGCCTCAGCCCTGCAATGCCCTACCTCTGCCAGTTTAGACTGGAAACTCCGGCCTAGCACCAAGCAGACCTCAGAGCTCAGCAAATCTCCCTGAACAACTAAAGGGTCTTGCCAAGAACCCCTTGTGCATGAATGCACCGGGCTCTCTAAGTGGAGAGATGAGGGGTTGGGTGTGCAGGCATTGCAAGGCGTTCGGAAAGTCAAGGGCCACAGCCAGGCATCCAGCCCTGAACAGCTGCTGCGTGTCCGCAGAGGGGAGATCGGGCAGGCCTTGTACAGTTTGGAAGGGGTGAGAGTTTGTGGGAAGCTGGGGGTGACAGGCAGTGGCAAGGCATGTGGGTTGAGCTGCAGTGGGTCAGGGCCCCCTTGCCCATCTCCCCACTGGGCCCCATGAGGCCTAGTGTACAGCTGCCAGCACAGGCAGGCACACCAATGGCACAGACAAAATGAAGACATCCAGACACAGGCTGCACCTTCTGAGACGGAATCCTGGCTCTTGTAACTTTAATTAAGAAAAACAAAAGACATGAGCAGGGCGAGTCTGCCTGGGAGATGCGGGGGGAGGGGGAAAGGATGATTCTTGGCTTCCTCCAGGAGGGCTGTCTGTGAGGCATGCTTGGAGGTTTGGCTGTACTATCAGTTGAAACTGAGGTCACGGGTTCATACCCCACAAGCAAGGAAAAGAACCCAAATTCCCTGTCCCAGGCGGACCCCAACCACAGCCTCAAAGTGACCTAGCCCTGTCCAGCCACCTGGCTCATCCACGCTGTCTCTCATAAGGGCATCATCAAGACAGGGCTGCTGCATTCCCTGAACGACTGTTTGTTGAGCACCTACTAAGCTGGAGCTCAGTGCAGGAGACATCCAGTGCAAGGGAAACAGCAGTGAGCTGTGCAAGCTCCTTGCCTTCCCAGCTGCTTATTCCACCTGCCCTTTAGACAGACGGGACTCGCCCTTCTCTTTCATTTGTTTATGTTTGTCTGTTTCTAATCCTTTTCAAAGCCTAGTTACATCCACCATCTTGAGGCATGTTCTCAACAGCCAAAATTTACAGATGGGAAAAGGGCAGCACAGCTAGGACAGGAATTTGGACGCCCGCCTTGGAACCACACATTCTTGGAGCCTTCTAGCATGTGCTGCATGGGCAGGGGGCTGGCAGGTTGCACCCAGGGGGTTGCACAAGGGAACCTGAGACCAGGAGTCCCCATGGTGCGTGGGGGTTCGGGGGTGACTTGGGGGAGCAGTGGAGCTTCCAGTGTCACAGGAAACATCCCACAGTTTCACCTAAATGTGCCTTTCTGGGTCCCCAGAACCATGTAAGAAGTCAGGCGCCTTGCACTTGCGGTCTGGGTGGAGAGAAAGGACTTGCTCTCACAAACAAGACAGAACCTGGCCTAGGACCATGGGTTGGATTTACCTAGGCAGATAAGAACCAGGAGAGATACCAGAAGGTGGAACTGGGATGAGCAAAAGACTCCAAGGAACCATGAGAGGAGATTGCTGGGGTCCAGGGCCACAGGAGGGCAGGATGTGGGTTGGGCCTGTGGGGGGGGGGGGGGGCGGCTTGGATTCCAGGCAGGGGAGCTCATACTGGGCACCATGGACTGTGGGAACATTGAAGGCAGAGTACCCCAATGCCAAGCTCCTTTCTCCTCTGGTGTGAGCATCACCCTGTGTGCAGGTATCAGAATAGCTTCTGGTACTGACATGTGCTTTTAGGAGTCCTCATGCCCCAGCATGCACAGCTGTCCCCAGCCAACCAAGAGGGCCTTTGGATTGGCCTTCATCATCTTTACCAGCTGAAGGAGTATTCCCTCTAGGCTGGAAACTTCCAGGTGGCACAGTCACACGTGGAGATAGGGACCCTAGCACTCACTCCTCCCTGATCTGACCTCCTATGTTTTCCAAAGACAGCCCAGAGATGAATTGTTAATGGTGGGAACCAAGATACCTTCACTCATTCTCTCAACAAACCTCCAGTGAGCACCTACTGTGCACAAAGCGTGGGGTGCCGTGACAGGAAGGATGCAGAGACGTAAACCTAGGCTCTGGCTCACTAGAGCCTGTAAGGGAGAGAGGATCGAGCATGTCTGGTCTCCTAGGCACCCCAGCCCACTGTGGGAGCAGGAATCCTCCACTGAAAGGAGATGTGCAAGGCTGACCGGACGTACCATTTTAAATGGGACAGAAAACAACGGTACTGTCCTGTTTCCAACTATATGTCTGGTCAGCCTAGTCTCACTGGGCTAAATTGAAGGTGTCAGTAGGCTGACCATACACACCATTTGAAACGGGACAGGACTGTTGTTTTCTGTCTTAAATGGGACAGAAAAACAACAGTCCTGTCCCGTTTCAAATGGTGCATATGGTCAGCCTGCTGCTGACACCTTCAAGAGAGAACTGTGATGAGAGTGCGCCAAGCCAATTTCAACCAAGGCCACGGCTGTAAATGCTGCAGGACACAGGCAGCCGGCCTGCAGGAGGCCTGGACACAGGAGAGAGTGAGCCCACCTCCCCCTGCATTAGGCTCTGCTGGGAAGAGTGGACAGTCTATTGAGGAGGTGACACATTTAGACAGAGAGAGAGAGAGTGGGCAAGGCCAGGCAGCTGTAGTAACCCCATGGCCACAATGCTGAGGGCTATTTTCCATTACAGGGAAGACTCCTCTGGACTGGTTTTGGGAATTGGAGTTTGGGATTATTGGGAAACTAAAGGGGAGGACCTGGGAGTGGTAATGGGTTTCACTTAGGGTCATGCTGTGGCAATGACAGGGAGGCTGAAGAGTGAGGGTCTACAAGACTGGCTATGGGAGTGGGAGTAACACTGGGAGCAATGCTGGGAGCACGTGCACACGGCCCATAGGTAGGAGGTGGCCCCAGGGGCTGGATCACAGGCAAGTCCAGTGCTGGGAGTGACAGCCACTGTTTTGGGATCTGGAGATAGCACACTCTGGTGGGACGGCTTGGGGGTGGGCTCTTCGGTCTTCCCACCCCTTCACCCCTCTGTACCCCGGACCCTGTCTACAGTGGAGTGGAGTGGATGCTGGGGCGGCTGTGGCAGGACCCTGGCATAGCGTTATTAAGACATCTGTGTCTCTAATGAAAAGTTACCCGTCACTGGGCCAGGGAAGACACAAATCATTATGAATCAATTTAGCCCTGGCCAGCCATCTGCCCAGGGCCTCATGTAGGGGAGCCAGAAAGCTGCAGGGAGAGGCCTGCTCCCTCTCCTCTCTCAGACCAGCCTTTAGGTTGGACCCACTGCCGCCCAACAGGCAGGGACACTGGACTGGAGGGCAAGACTGTTGTTGGGGGAGGGGCATTCCACTGCCTGCCTGGGGCGGTGGCCTGTGGTGCCGAAGTGGTGTACCCAAGGGTGCAGGCCAGGCCAGAGCGAGGGGCAAAGTGGGGGCATATGAGCGCAACCTGAAAGGCGGCCTAATTCCTCCCCTCATGCCTCCCCCTCCCCAGCCACTCAGCCCGGGCCCTCGGCCCCATTCCTTGCGCCTCAGCCCGACTGGGTGGCGGCGGTTGTCCAGTGCGCGCAGCCCACTGGCACGGCTCGGTTGGTACCTAGGAGGGCCTTGCCCATCTCCCCACTCCCCCGCCCCGCACACCGCCCCCACCCCACCCTCTGCGCCGCTCGGGAGCATCTGCCGCCGGCCCCTCCCGCAGGGTCCCGGAGCCGGTCGCCGCCAGGAAGAGCGCGCCAGTTGTCGCGCGCGCCCCGCGGCCCCCAACAAGCTCGCAATTTGTTGTTGTTTGTCGAGTGCTTTTGTCATGCAAATCCCAGAGCCGGCCTCCGGCGCCGTGCTCGGAGGAGGTGGGGTGTTCTGCTTTTTTTTTTTTTTTCCTTCCCTTAGCCTTTGCGATTGCAATTGTTAGTGTTGCTTTTAAAAAAAAATTTTTTAAGGCAAGTAAGAATCGCTTATTTAATTCTGTTTGCACTTAGCGTTTGTGGCTCCCCAATGCCCTCTTCACCTTCGGAGGTTGCCACGGTCGGGGGTGGGGGTGGGGGTTGATTAGGAAGTGAAGCAATCGGTCTAGAGAGTCACCTCCATCACCGGGACAGACTCAGGCAACTGGGCTGGGGCACCAAAGCCCTGCTCCAAACCCAACAACCAGGCAGTGGGACCCCTCTACCTCCCCATCCCCACATCACATGTGTCTCCTGGGCTTGTTGCCCCTTTGAGGAGCTGCCTGGGAGGTAGGGCCTCAGCCTGCTGGCAGTGCCCTCAGTCCATGGGGGATGTACTTCCCCAGGACCCCAGGCAGCCCAAGTCCAGTCTCGCCCATTCTGACCTGGGCAAAGGGCTGGTTCCTGAGGTCTGGGCCACGCTTCCCACATGTCCCTAGGCAGGTCCTCCTGATGGTGAAAGTTGGGCCCCCAAAAGTCATTTTGTATCGAATTCCCACCAAAGTCAGGGTAAGAGCTGGTTCTCCAAAGGAAACTGTGGTATACGCTTGGCTAACCTAATAATCCCTAAAAAGCAAAGACTGTCCCCTTTGGAAACATCAACCCCAGGTTAGATTTCCACAGTTCTGAGTGACTTTGAGCAAGTCCTAGATACGTCCATTAGGGAGGTCTGTGGTCCAGGGTGGGCTTCCCATGCTGGGGGCCAGGACAGTCTGGTCAGCACTTGACTGGGCAGTACTGGGTGGACATCAGCGTCTTCCCAAGAGGGAAGCCAGTCCTCAAGTTCATGTTCCATAGTGCCTGTCCCAGTCAGCCCTAACTGCTGTAACAGAATTCCACAGACTGGGTGGGTGGCTTAAACAATGGACATTCATTGCTCACAATTATGGAGGCTGGAAGTTCAAGATCAAGGTGGGTTGCAAGGTTGGTCCCCTGGTGAGGGCTCTCTGTTCCTGGGTTGCAGACAGCCCCTGTCTGCCGCGTCCTCACAAGGCAGGAGCATGATACGCAAACTCTCGGATGTCTCCTACAAAGGCACAAATTCCCAGCATCCCCCACACACATGACATCATCTAAACCTAATTACCTCCCAATTACCTTCCTCACCTCTTCAAACCTTGCTGTTTCCCTCAAGGTTCACTTTCCATAGGGAAGTCCCTCAGTTGTACCAGAACAGAGACTCTGGCAGCAGAAGTTGCAGTGTGTGTGTGCGTGTGTGTGTGCGTGTGTGTGTGC